>PVIJ01002965.1:0-146238 GCA_004024925.1 Scalopus aquaticus | reverse complement strand
AGAAATCTGATGTCAGCCTGATTGGGTTTCCTTTGTAGGTTATTTGTTTCTTTGTCCTCATCATTTTCAATATATTTTCCTTGTCTTGAATTCTCGATAGTTTTACTGTCATATGTCTTGGTGTTTTTTTCCTTTCATTGTAATAGTTTGGAGATCTTCTGGCTTCCTGTATGTCGATTTTTGTTTCCTTTTTCATGTTCGGGAAGTTCTCTTCAATTATCTCCTTGAGAAGTTCCTCTGTTCCTTTGTCTCTCTCCTCTCCTTCTGGGATTCCTATGAGCCCTCCTCTGACTGACTCAAAATGGGAGCTTAGGTCTACTCTATCATTCTTCTTGGCTTTTCATTTCATTTCTTAAAAGTTGTGCAAAATGATCTACATGCCTTTAGTTTCATGACATACAATTTCTCAGAATAGTCACATCAGGGGCCTCCCTGGTGGTGCAGGGGTTAAAGTCTCAGCTCTTTCAAGCTATTACCAGCCACTGAGGTATTCGTTCCATCCACAGCCAGGGAGGTAACTTACCCATGTGGCATAGCACACATCTTCTGTCTCGCCCGCTGCTCCCCTCAGCAGTGTATTTCAGTAGATCTACCTGTTCTGCTCCCCATTCCGTCTCTGGTGAATCCTCTCACCCCCCCACACCTTTGGCCTACACCCCAGTTCTTGTATGCATAAATAAAAATAAAATAAATATTTAAAAAATTGTCAAATTAGATGAAATTTATGTAAATGACTTTTGAATATATCAAAATCATCACTAGTTTCTCTTAACAAACCCCAAGACAGAAAACAAAAAAAATTAACTTGATTTTAGGAACTTCCTTTCTTTAACCTCTGGTTTCCCGTTAGCTTTCTCTCTCAGTGATTATTTATCCTTCTTCTACGCAATGTGATTTCTTCTAATGTCCTTCAAATATTGCATATGTTCCTGCTTCCATGTTTTTGTACATTATATCATGGTACTATATATTTTTGTTATACATTAATACATATATAGTTATTTGTAAGTTATATACATGTATCTTTTTATATATATGATCTATATATCAATAGATGTAACTCTCAGACAGCTAATCTCTCCTTCTATATGCCTATCCTCTCTATAGTCTTAGAGACACATAAATAGTAACAGATGTTGATTATAGGAGAATGAGAGAGGGGGAGATTCTTGATCAATACAATAATCAATAATAGCTAAGAACTGTGTATTTTAGATATAATAAGTTGTACTTCAAAAACAATTTTTTTAATAGCCAAACAAAAATCACTGCAGTGGTTTATACTTCTTTGTCCCTTTCATTGTGCTGTGGCTGATTTACCAATATTGCAGATGTAGATGATGAAAAAGTTGTAATATACCCAGTCATTTCTTCCTATTCTGTGGATATTATCTCTTAAAATATAGTAAAAGAACTGCCAAGGTATCTACCCCTTCATCCTTTAGGATATGCCACATTCTACAAACATTCCATTAAAATGAAGGTTCAATTGGGAGACTCTCAAAACTGAGCTTCTCATTGTAAAGAAAAGAAGGTTACTAAGCACTTTGACTCCTGAAAAACTTCCAACTTTTCATACCACGCTCTTTAACCCTTGAAGAGGGAGATAGCTGTAAAATGTTCAGAGATTCTTGAAGTCTTGGAATAGAGTTAATAGAAAAGTAAAAATCTTATCAGTTAGTAACTTCTTGGAAATAATGTGGTATTTAAATAAGATGTAATAGTCAGTTGTGCCACTAATAATGTTCTGATGTGTGGAATTCTTAATGCCAGATATATTGATAGTCTTTTCTTATCTCACTTTACATTACATTATTTTCCTTGTGAAATGGTTTTATTATTCTTCATACTTTAAGTTCAAACCAGTAACCATATTTCAAGCTTTATCAGTCTGAAACAGCAATCTTTAGTGTATTCCAGATGATATTAAGACACCAGACAGGAGCTATACTGATTTCAGTAATAATGAATTTCCTGAGATTGTCTCTTTTACTGCTGTTGAAAAATAAAATTTAGATATAAAATATAAATTCTGATTAACTTTCCCTGCACTCAGTATCTTTATAGTGAAGGGTGTGATGTTGCTGACAGCCCTTCAGAACACCTCATTGTTTTCTGTTACAATCCCACTGCCATCTAATCTATTTCTTAAATATGCTAAACCAGTTTAGAATGAGATATACAGACTTGTTGGATTTATTGGTTATTCTAACTCCAAGTATACAATGTTACTAGATTTCTGCTTTTTATTGGGCAATGGCAGGTGATATAGTAAAGGTAATTTCCTCTTCTGTGACCCTTGTCTATAGTGATGTCAAGTAAAAACAAATCTGTAATTAGGTAAGGAGAAACATTTTTTGAGAACACATTATTGCAATCGAGCTTCAGTCTCAGGATTTCAATAATACCAAAATCAAACGAATAAAAACCCAAACTTTTCTTACAGTGAAGGGCTAGCAAGAAGCTTTGAGGGGAATTTGGTGAGCTAATGGAGATGAAAAGAGAACATGATGAGGCTGGTTTGGAGGGAAATATTTTAAACTGTGGTCTGCTGGTTCTCAAAATGAGCTCTTCAGAGGGAATGTTCTGAACCTCTGTGTTTGCTTAGTCTTTGGGATAAACCAAAGTTCAGGGATTCTGTGGGGAGGAGAGAAGTCTGACTAAAGTTTAGTCAAGTTAACTGAGTGGGTAGTGATAGACAGTTGTGAACATGTAGTCAACAGTTTGCAGAAAGTCCTATTTTTTAAGTAAAATGAAACCAAAAAAATATTTGTGTGCTTGCCATGAAGAGGGCATTATGTACTAGGGATAGTACCAATTCAGAGATAATCTCATTGACCATGACTCGCTCTCCTTGGAATACAGTGTTGTGAAATTTATGTTTGACTGTACCTTCATTGTACCTGTTTCCTGCAACTAAAGATGATTTAGTGAATGGGTGATGACAAAGCAATGGAAATAAAAAGAAGTGCCCACAAGCAGCTGTAGGTATATTGTGCCAGTGAGTACATTTTTCTTGGATGAATTTATAAATAAGTTAATTCATGCAATTAAGTGTCATGGTGTGTGTGTGTGTGTGTGTGTGTGTGAGAGAGAGAGAGAGAGAGAGAGAGAGAGAGAGAGAGAGAGAGAGAGAGAGAGAGAAGGAAGGAGGGAGGGAGGGAAGGAAGAGGGGAGAGAGAGAGAGAGAGCAAGAGAGAGCCAGAGAGAGAGTTAGAGAGAGAGTTGGTGTGTGTGTTCTATCTACCAATATGGTGCCAAAGAGGCAAAAAAGCAAAGTGTGCATTCTGGCCCAGGCATATGGTCTTTGGTTGCACTGAGTGCCTTTTCTTTAGAAAATAAATTGAGTGCTCCCCAGGTAGACCTAGCATACTGAATTTACATGTTTGCTACCAAGAATAACAGGAAAAAGCAACAAACAAGAAGCTAGTTATTCATTTCTTCCTAGAACTACCTGTAATAATGTAGATGGTAGTATGCAAGTCATTTAAACCTTTTGAACTTTACTGTAAATATCTTCAAATTGAGGGTATTTGATAAATTTAGAGTTGCTTACCCCTGTTTTTTTTTTTTTTATATATTTTTTTTTTAAAGATTTATTTTTTATTTATACACACAAGCTGGGGTACAGGCCAGAGGCGTGGGGAGGCGAGAAGGTTCACCAGAGACGGAGTGGGTAGAAGAACAGGCAGATCAGAAATACACTGCTGAGAGGAGCAGCGGGCAAGGCAGGAGAGGTCTGCCGCGCCATGTGGGATTCTCCCCGGCCGGGCGTCGAACCCGCGTCGCCGCTGCCAACAGCTCCACAGCGCAGCGCTTAACCGCTGCGCCACTGGGGAGGCCCTGCTTACCCCTGTTTTTATCAAACTGTGGTATCACTGATGATTTTAAAGTTGCATAATAGATCACACTTGAATTTGTTGAATTTGAGAAAAGCTAAAGAGCAACATTGATTGGATTGGAAGAACAGAGATTTCAAATAGTGTATGTGATTAATTATCAAATGAAAGCTACAGATATTTAAATTATGACAATTCATAGAAGAGTGAAAACATTTCCAAAATGAGAAAAAAATGCAAAAACATATTCAAATTTTGAGTTTAGTTTTTTTAGACACTCAATAATTTTTATTGAATTATCACTGACTTGCTTCCATGAAATAAGATTATTCCCTACTCTGCAAATTTATGATCTTGTTTATTTCCCATCTTTGCTCACATAAATTTTTTACATCACCTCTATCATCCAATCTACCTTTAAGACCAAAATCAAATATCATTTTTTATAAGTTATTTTAGATATGACCTAATCAGAACTATCCGTTCATCTTTTCTTCTCAAGTGTATAATATTTTTATTAACAAAGGCAATAAAGAATGACTATGCAATTAAAATATGCTGAGATGTAAGTCAGTTCAGCATTGCAAAATGATACACCACTTAGAAATGTTCATCAGTTTCTCAAAAAGTTAAATACATTTACTATATAATCTAATCATTTCACTCTCCAGTAGCTACCTAAGAGAAATGAACACATATGTGTACATATACACCTGTACATAAATTTGATAACCCTAATATCAATAAAAGCCCTGACCTGGTAACAACTGAATATCCATTAAATGTTAAATGGATCAATAACATGTAGGTCTATGTTCAGTGGAATACTAACTAGCAATAAAGAGAAGTAAACTACTGATGCACACAACAATAATGTAGTTATCAGAAACAGCATACTAAGAGAAATATGCCAGATACAAATGATGCAGTACCTTAATCTGTTTGGCCTGCTGTATCAAAATAGACTGTGGGACTTACAAATAAGAGATATTTATTATGGTTCTGGGGGATTGAAAGTCCAAGATCAGGTGCCAGCTGAGTAAATTTTCTGTGAGTTGTCTGCTGCAAACTTTCTCACTGCATAACTAATTCTCTTTAAACCAATTTTGCCCTAAAAAAAAGGTAAAATCAGTGAAAATAATAGGACCTAAAATTTAAATGGGCATAGTGAAACACCTTTTTTGCTAAATTTTTCTTCCTTTGTTAAAGCTAGTTGGTTATCTTTTTACAAATACTGGGATATTTATTTGTAACTGGGCTTTGTGTTACAGTGGGAAACCTGCGCTATTACTTAGTGGACTGGGGCTGTGATATTTCTTATCATTATATGTAGTGTATGTACTGCTTGTATATGAAGCTCATTTAAATGTTCCATTACATGACCAGTCCTTTTATTTCATCTAATCATTTAACTCATAATCTGTGTCAAATACCAAAAATCTCTGTACCATGTTCTCCACTATCAAATAGCAAAATATTTTCACCATTTTCAAGAAACTTTTACTCATCAGGAATAGCATATCCCATTTCTTTTTGACAGGAAATGGAGGAACTTAGGCATCCTTATTTGCTGTGGTTGGAAGCTAGTATTCAGAAAAACAGCACAAAACTTGTGATTCTGTGTTTAGAGAAAATTTATAGGGAACCACTTAGGAAAATATGTTCTCAAGTTAATCCATAAGTTTACTTATAAGAACTAGCTCCTCTTGTATATACAGATGAAGTTTTAATTGTCATTAATATTTTTTATTTATTAGCAGAGTGACATAATGTCTATTAAATAATAGTTTTGGGGCAATAATCACATCAACTTTCAAAACCTTAAGTATATGAAAAATGACACTTGATAGCATTTTGAGTTACCAACCTAAAAAACTGTTGCTTAATAACTGTTATTGGACTGAACTTCTTAGCATTTGTAATAGAATCTTTTCAATATCAGATGAAAAAATAAATTTGCCAGTAACATCCATAAATAAACTGTAAGTGAAATTCATTTATATGTACTAAAATCTTAACACACAGCATTCCCCTGAAAGTGGCTTTTAACATGACATGTTGAGAACAGGATGTGGCTATTACAGCTGAAATAAGAATGAGAGTAAGTACAGGTAGTATAGAAGCTGGGAGAATATTAATGTATCTTTAAAAAGAGTATCTGACATTTGGGAAATAGTATTTTTGTGTAGGAGAAGATAAGCATTACATAATTTGCTATGAATCAGCAAACAGGATTAATCTCTACCCCATCCATCAGGAAGACTGATGCCTCCCTTTTGCTAGTTAAAGCAGGGTCTTTTTTCAAGTATCAGATGTCTTTGTGATGCGAATTTTATGGCTCAACAACTTTCCAAGGTTATTCGATTTATGATGGAGAGTAATTTGCCAGTTCAACCATTGTTGCTTGGAATAACAGTCATTCTCATCTTCAACTGTAAGTTCATATTTATTGTGTTATGTGATGGATTGCCTGTCATTGATGAGTGAGGCCCAGAAAGTTTATTTTATGACTAAAAATCAGTCAAAGCTCACCACAAATTTTTTCTTTAAATTTAAAATAAAAATGAGTTTATATTCACATCCGTTGCTAACTAATTCTAACTATTTCATTTACCTGTTTATGCTACAGAATTTCCAAAATTTTTAATTCTGGTCTTTGTTGTATTTGGTGAAAATAGAATCAGTTCTTTTCAAAACTTATTTTGGAAATTTCTGTGAAAATTTAGGGAGTCTCAATTATGCTTTACAAAATACATTTGGTCTAGGAGAGGGAGAAGTTGCTAAACATGGATAGTGAATATATAAAAGACAGGAAAATGACAAATCATATGAAATAATGAGAAACTGTCCAGTGGACAAAAATAATATGTCTGTCTGCCTGCTTGTTTGTCTGTCTGCAGTATTGAAATTCAGTAATTTACGGTTACTGTTGTCAATGATTAAGACTAGGCATGTTGAGATGTTAGGCTAAGATCATGCCCAGAAATTTGTAGAATAAGAACAAAATAGTATAGAAATGACATCTATTACTTAATTTAAAAAAACCTAGTATGGATATAGTTTAGGTATTACCACATCAAAGATATAAAACACTGATAAATATTAAGAGATTAGTTTAGTGGGGATAGAAAATAACACAAAGAAATAGTTTTAAGGAGTTTTGCCATGAAAGGAAGGACTTATAAGTATATAATGTGAGGCTTCTGTAGATTCAGGTTCCCATGAGACTGTTTCTAAAGCTGAACTGAATATTGAAAGAAATGGTTTTTACTGTTACTTCAGGTACCTAAGGCGATGCGAATGATTGTCTGGAAAGTGTATATATAAATAAATAAATATATATATATATATATATATTTCCCCCCCCAAAAAAAAGGGCAGGTTTATTATGAAAAGGGAAGGGAAGTACAAGATGCTTTCATAGACACAGGGAGGTAAAAAGAGCTGCCCCTGGAAGGGACAGGTTTGTTAAAAGAGATGCCTGCATAGACACAGGTAGACAGTCTTGGGAGAAGAGCTGCCTCTGCTGCTTTGCAAAGGGAGAAGGTTGGTGCAAAGAAACACCTGCATAGTATCAGGGCGGCAGAAGAGCTGCTTTCCTGAAATGTGTTTCAAGATTAAAATCTCTTTCTAGATAGTAAGATCCTTTGTGGGAGGAATTTTTAGATGTTTTAACTATTATTTCCATAACTCCAGCAAATAATTCTGAAATTTGCACAAAGTAGTAGTTTGGTATTTTAAAATGAATAACATTCACATATAAGTAAATTTTTAGAAGTGCAAGAAAATTTTCAGCAAAGGAAAGTAGTGAAAATATTTCTCAATAAAATAATAGCGGTAAGTTCTATGTCAAAATATACTTGATTTTGTCAAACTTAAATTTGACCACTCTATTTTGAGGGAAACTTGGTCCATGTTTGTCACAGAACTCAATTACAAATGATTTAGGTTTCTTGACTGGCTTAGACAAAAGGAATCCAATGTTTTGGACATCTTAGAATATTTCATGCCTTTCCCCTCTAGTGGTCATAACTCTCACAGATCACTGTTTTTTTCCCTAATGGTCTAAGCTAGAGGCAAAACTGAAATAGTAAAAAAGTAATTTGTGAAAGTCAGGCCTGTTTCACAGGGGCTCTGGGTTAATGTGAACCATTAAGAATAGGCACGTTAAATATTCATTTGCATTTTTCTCTGTATTTTATGCTTTTTTCCCTTAACTTTTTAATTTATTCTAAAGGCCTTCAGTAAATGGTATGAGATGAAGTGCTAACTTGGTTATTCACTTAATAAATTTGTTCGGTAGTAAGTATTATGATGCTTCTCTAACCATGTATGTATTTCACAAATATATATTTGGTATAGTATTATCTACTGTGTTCCACCAAGCTTTCAACTTTTTTACAAAAGTACCATGGTGTTTGAATTATGAGTAAAAATTCTTCCTTTTATTTTATTTTTTTTTAATTTTTGAAGAGATTTTAACTTCTCATTGTTTCAGAAAACATGTTCTTTATTTTATGGGGAAAAAAAAAAAACAAATGTTTTCCAAGTATCTTCAATGTTTTGGGTGCAATAAACAATACCCCGGCTCTGTTCTTAGTAAATACACAGTGTCGCACAGTATGGACTCCTAGCTAAGGCTTCTGTCCAGATTCTCCTTTGTGTTTCTCCTACGGTATACTAGGCCAGATTTTAAGAGGCTTATAAATATCCTTTCATCTTCTTCCCTTCGAGACTTAATCATAGTTGAACCTGTCAGGCTACTTCATTCTTTTCACCTTATTCTGTCATCAGTAACCTTTGTCTCAAGATTTGAGGCACTTGCAAAAGTAAGTTGTATCACTGCAGTTCCAGATTCATGAGGGCAGGATTTCAATCTTCCTTATTCATATAGCATCCCTAGCTTATGACGTTGCTCCTGGCACATAGTAGACAGTAAGTATTTCTTTAATATAGCAGACTTGTTTACTGCTATCTTGGCACCCCTTGCAAAATGAAAACAAAAACAAAAATATTGCTACCAGATTGATACTCTTTTTTGGTCTCTTCAATTCAGAATCATTCACTCATTCATTCAATGAACAAAACTCGTTGATGGCTTATAGTATATAGGCATTTTCATGCCTCTACCAAAAATCCTGTTCTTTGATTTGGAGGCAGGTTGAAGTCAAATCTTATTCTACAGTGATTTTTCACACTGAGTATGTCTTTTTTATGTGTATTTATTTGACACATCCTAGAGCTCTTTTTTGAGGAGATATGACTAAAGATAAGAGGAAACAGGTGAATACAGCTGTTGATGTCTATCAAAACTTTAATTTCTGGTGCCACAGATAAAGCTATTTTAGACATCTATCCATCTAAGAATTCTTGGCTAACTCCTATCAGTATCACCAAATAGAAATGGCTGGGCATATCTTGAGCTGCTGATATCTACAAATGAACTCATCTCCTTAATATTACAAAGAATTCTTTCCCTCTTTATTACATTATCTGTCTCATATTGTCATCTACTTACATGATTATTCCCTTCTATCAGCCCTGTTTCCAAGTCAGCAAATCCACTGTCCATTCAGTGAATCACTTGACTCAACACCTCTCCACTTTCTCTGTTCCTTATAATATTGTAAATCAATGTATCGCTGATATTGCAAGCTCCACCCCCTCTCTAGTCAACTATTCTTCCTCCTTACTATCTTATCTCCTCTGTCTCATCTAAAACATTGCTACCCAGTTGCTATTCCAAATCATTGCTTTGATCATTCTCCTGATTAAAAATCATAAGCTTCTCATCACAGACTGATGCTCTTGTTATGAGATCAATAACTCATCAGATTTCTGGTTTTCCAGTATATGCCTTGAAAACTAAAATCCATGTTCAATTTCTATAAGTGTCCTTAACTGAGATTTTCTGTTAGAATTAACACACCCACTTCAATTTGGCTCTCCTTTTTTTTGTCTTTTTTTGCAAGGACATAGTACTGTTAAGTCAGACTACTTTGTGAAACCTGACAGATTAAAAAAAGCTGTTATTAAAATTTGCAGACTTGTTTCCTTAAGCAAATTAAATTTGACTGTAAAATAAAATTAACATTTAAGGTAAACTGCTGTTTATTACTCTTAGAAAATCTCCTAGAGTCATTTCTCTGTGGTCTTTAATTCTGTTTGGGAACAGAAGCTGCATCTTAAAGATTTATACTTCCTTCAATTATAAAATGTCTACTGGTCATACTGAGCTGTGTTTTAGTGGACATTCTCTGTTGGCTGTTCCAGTTCTACTTTCTTTTTTTTTTCCCCTCCCCCCATTTCTACTTTCTAACCTTATTTCTGTGCTGACCTTTATAGACATCATCAGCTGGATCTTCTTTCCTTCTGGTTGAGGTCAGCCAAAGGGACTACCAGTAAGAGATCAGAAAGGAGAAGAAAGAATTTAGGGCATTTATTTATTTATTTAAAAGATTTTATTTTTATTTATTTAGGCATACAAGAACTGGGGTGTAGGTCAGAGGTGCAGGGGGTGAGAGGATTCATGAGTGTCAGAGTGGGGAGCAGAACAGACAGATCTACTGAAATACACTGCTGAGGGGAGCAGTAGGCAAGACAGGAGAGGTCTGCTGAGTCATGTGGGCTAGCCAGGACAGACTCAGGCTGCAGTGGCTAGTGATAGCTTGATAGTACTGAGACTTTAACCCCTGCGCCACCAAGGAGGCCCCTCAGGCATTTATTTCCTATTTGCCTTGCAATCGATGTAGTCAATGACTGAGTTTTTCTGTCCTCTCAGAAAAGAACATCTCCTATACCAGAGAAAGTCTCATTGGGTTCATAATAGAATTCCCCACTTGTAATGGCTCCCTTTGCTGTCACTCTTTACCATTCCTTGCTTGCCTCCTTTACTATTCAACTTTGTAAATTCTTTTTGAAACACTCTTTAGTGACCTCTTTTGAGTTTACCATATCTTTGTTGCATGTACCTGATTCTGATGCATGTGAGTCCTTAGTTGCTTGAGCAGCAGCAATGGAGTTGACATCTCTCTCCATCCAATTGAATCCTACCAGGCTGTAGAAAGTCATGAATTTCACCTCACCTAGGAGAAGAGTGCAAGTAACTCAAGTAGACTGATGAGATCATATTATGAAATGGACTACTTTATAATGTACTGAATATAACAGATCAGTCCATTATATTTTGATCTAAGTTGTCTTATGAAGGCCCTAAACTAATATAGTAATCTATGGAAGTGTAAGTTTCTACTTTCCTTCAGGAACTGAAGGAATTGATTCAGTGACAGGGCATGAAAATATTGGAGACTGGGTCTTAGACAAAGATGAAAATGACCCATTGTCTTTTTTATGAACTACTGTGTCATTTGGACCTGGATTATAGGGCATGACAGATCCTGGACCTTCCTGGTGGGTATAAGCTGAGTTTGTGTGGAATAGATTATTGGACTGAAAGGCAGTTTTGTGAAGTCCAAACACTGTTATTTCAATAAGCAGTCATTTTCTATGTTATATCTGTTTTCCTTTGTATGATTTTAGCAAAACTTATTAGATTCGTGGTATGTGCCTGCCTGCTGAGTAGATAAGGTTGATGGCTGAGTGGTAGAAATTTAAGACAGCTGTATCCAGGAAAAAGCAACTTTAAGAGGCACATCATCAAGAGAGGTAGCAACAAAAACTCACAGATACCAGGACCTTGGTCTGGAGCCTACATGTGTGTACTTTCAGAAACCTGGGAAACATTTGAAGTAGATTAATTTCTGGCAATCAAGCTGGCAAGAACTCATACATATGAACATTGGTTCCCAGAAGAACCCTTGACTCTTTCATATTTAGTCATTGATGAAACCAGGCCATTTGTATAATTGTTTAATGATGACTAAACTCTAAATTCTAAGTTCACTGCTAGCTGACCTTTTACTTTTCTCCATTTTTATTGGTTATCAGTATATGAATAAAAATAAACAATTAAGTACACAATAAATATGTGGGGGAAAAAGTAAAATAGTGGATAGATAAAAGAATATTACATAGTAGATGATGATCATGTTTTAATAGCTGTGTAATCACAGAAAATTGCCTGTTGCTCACTGCCTCAGTTGCCTCATCTTGTGACTTGAGTCTAAAAAAAATGTTTAATACAAAAGATTGCTATTGAAGAGTTAACTCTTAATATATGTATAGCAGATTAATGCCAATCATGTAGTAAGCTCCAAGCATGTCAGTTACTAATGTCACTATTGATAAAATCAGTACTATTGATAATTGTTTTTCTTATGAATATTTAAGGAAATAATTATATAGAAGCCAATTAGACATAAATAGAATTGCAGTGACAACTGAAACCCTTGTCTTCTTAATAATTTTTCATTAATTTTCACTAATCATTTTCACAGTCATCTCTCTATGCATGGACTTGTGTAGAATAATATGATACTTTTCTTTTTCGTTTATTTCTTGTGTTTTACTGCCATGAGATTTCCTTAAACTTATCAGACCGGACACTTGTTCATGCTCTCTTTGCTTTCCTTCTTGTTTCTCGTACTTTGTTAAATAAAGAGCTTGCATTCAAATTGTACTTGTAAATCTACAGAAAGTAATTAGACAGGAAATTATTATGAACAGTTTTATAATTACTACATATCTCCACATCATTAATTAAGTCTTGTAATTAGAAATTATAACTATTGCATTAATAATGGTTTATGGACAAATAGAGAATTTGATTATTTTTTTCTTTATATTTACAGCTTCTCTTTCACTCTATTACCTTAGATAAAGCCAAATGCACGGACTAGAAAGTCAGAATGTACCTGTCAGGTTTGAGAGAAATAATGGTGACTATTATATAGATGACACACATTTTTTGTTCAAGTGGATGCCCTGAGAGCAGAGGAACCATTTTGCTTTATCACCATTCCTGTACCTCCTCCCCACTGACTTTACATAAGCAAAATTGGACGCTGTTTATGTTGTTTTTCAAATTCTATTTGAGAAAAGCCCCTGGGCCCAAACTATTTCCCGACTAACACCTGAAATTTGGTCATTAATTTTTCACCCAGGAGATGATAAATTATTACCCCTCTCTCCTTTAAAATGCAGAGACAGAGAAACTAAGGTATTGTATAGGTTAAGTAGCTCTCCAGGTCTCCCCCAAACTGAATAATATATATATATATATATATATATATATATATTGCTGTTTTGCTTTTATTTTTATTATTTTTTGTTGCTTTTTATTATTATTCATATTTTTTACATTATTGTGTATTCCCCATAGGTTACCCATCACCAATTCACCCATGAACCATTACCATAGTCCCTTATGCTCTTTTCTCCTCTGTTTTGAGCCCTTATCCTCCCCCTCCCTTGCTGGATGTCTCTTTCTTGTTTGGTTCACTTATAGTCCAGTTATAAGTGAAACCATTTGATATTTTTCTCTTTCTTTCTGGCTTATTTCGCTGAGCATTATCCCTTCTAGCTCCATCCATATTGCTGCAAATTGCATATGTTTATCTTTTTTGAATGCTGAATAGTATTCCATTGTGTATATGTACCATATCTTCTTAATCTAATCATCTATTTTTGGGCATCTGGGTTGTTTCCATATTTTAGCTATTGTAAACAGTGCTGCAATATACATACAGGTGCATGTATCTTTTTGGATTAATATTTTTGTGTCCTTTGGGTAGATTCCCAGAAGTGGTTGAATAATTAGTATCTTGCAGTAAGATGTAACAGATATAGGGGAAGAGGAAGGATCTGATCTCCTGAGTCAAGCAACCTGGGTTCTAATTCTGAATCTTCCACTACTTTTGTGTACAAATTTTGCTAAATTGTTTTTAGTGTCATTTGTTCACTAAGAGTACCTCTGTGTGCAAAATGGTGCATGAGATATCATGACTTCTGTCAAAAGTTAAATACCAAGGCAATGAAATAGATGATTATCAAATAATTAGTGTAACTTCTTTTAAATTGAAAGGGTAGAAGATCACTGTTATCTGAAGGGCGTGGGAGGCTAGAATCTGAAGACTCTGTGAAGGGTGAAATGGACTGAGGTTTGCAAAACTTCAATGTGAAAAATTGAATTGTATTAGTAAGACTGCATATAAACTTGAGATACAAACTTTTTATGACTCATTTAGAATTATTATAATGAGGGATTTTAGTTTTATGATCTCATTAAAATTCCTGATAGCTCACACAGAATCTACACTTCCATCTTCATTCACTTTGTTGGCATGTTAGCATCCACTATTTAACGCAGAATTTATATGGGAGGGAAATAATTGGGAGATCTAGTTGTTTCTCTGTGCTTTCATTTAAAAAAAAAGTTTTTTTTTTAAAACAATGCCAAATGGAGCCATCAATTTTTATTTCAAACTAAGCAACTACAGTCTATTCTCAGATAAAAATGAAGAATTTCCTTTTCAGCTGATAAGGCACAAAGTGTTTATCTTCGGCTGATCATAGAAAGAAGTTGGCCTGGGCCATCCATCTGCTTTTATGAGGCTTTGTTAACATAGAGACAATGAGGCCAAAAGTGGCTTTTGTCTTATTGGATCCTTATCATATCTGGCACCCCTTCATGGAGGAAAATATAATTTACTGGCAGTTAGATTCAATGAACTTTTCCAAAATAAAAACAAATAAGGAAATTGATAGTATTCACCCCTCATTCTCAACAGCTAGATGAGAATTAATGTTGCTTGTGATTTTAAAGAACAAAGTTCACTTTATCTCCCTGGCCTTAATGTCATGTGCTTAGAACAATGCATGAACAAGGGCAGAAACCTAGGCATTAATCCCACATGAATTCACCTTAAAAGCCTCCTTGACAATGATCTCGGGTTGTCCTCTATAAGTGAAACTTGCAACAATTTCTGGAGTGTGGCCACAAACATCATGGGAAGGGAACGTTCATTGTTTTTTGCTGTGATTTTATGTTTGCTCTATAGGGTATGAAGACACCAACATATTTAATATTCAGTATTAACATATTGAAAAATCAGAATGTCTCAAGGATTAACTATTTCACTTTTTTTTTTTTTTTTTTTTCCTGAGGTAACATTGGTTTACTACACTGCATGGGAATCAGAAATATAAGGTCCTATCTCTTCAGGTATGACTATCCTCAGACTCCATAAACTTGGTGACTGTGAATATTCTTCTTTTGCTTTGCTTTTTAGTCTCAATACTGACATCTTTGACCACTCAAACTTAAATTATTATGATATTTCTAAGTTTTAGATCTCTAGTAAACTTTATATTCAGCACCTCTTTTCATTAGTACACTGATATGATGTACAACCTTTGTACATTTTAATAAGGAACAAAGTGAGAAACAGTATGAGAAAGTGGACTGTGATTGAAGACAGAATGTATTTTCTTTTGGTTAAGTAAGTGGGAGTCCCTCATAGTTTTATGAACCAGGTGCCAGCCTCTTGGGGAAGGGTTGTTTCCTTATGAGTTGAGAGATCTTAGGAAAAACGATGTTTGTTTCTCCTCCAAGATCATGGCAAGGTCCCTGCAAACATACCTCTAGCATGTGGTACTTATGCTATTACTATGCCATAAGACATAGCAGAAAACCTCAGGGAAAAAATGGACAATCATTTGCTTTTTTTAAAAAAAAAAGATTTATTTATTTTATGCATACAAGCTGGGCTATAGGCCAGAGGTGTGGGGTGGTGAGAGGATTCACCAGAGACAGAGTGGGGAGCAGAACAGGCAGATCTACTGAAGTGCACTACTGAGGGAAGCAGTGGGTGAGGCGGGAGAGGTTTGCTGTGCCATGTGGTAATCTCCCTGGCTGGGTATCGAACTGGTGCTGCAGTGGCTCTGGATAGCTTCATAGTGCTGTGCTTAACCCCTTGCACCATCAGGTAGTCCCACAATCATTGGCTTTTTATAATGTATCTATATAGAGAGGCCCCAGTGATCCTGAGTTGTCACTGAATCTCTGTGATTCTCAGTTTTCTCCTTGACAAATGGAGATATTAATCCTTACCTCATGCGTACATAAGTGTAGCTTAAACAAGATTTTAGGATTGGCCTCCACCAAAATATTCAAATAAGGCTTTTCAAGATGTCCAAAACAGGCTTTTATCCAATATGTATCACCTTGGCAAGTGGAGCTAAGGCCAGTAGAGGTCCCGCATGTCTTGAAACTCTAACATTACCTTAGAGCATGTAGATTCCCCAGATAGGGTCATCTCAGTAAATAACTTTTTTTTTTTAACCATGAAAATCTATCTTAAGGCAGGACAAACATTTAGAAGCAGGGTTTTGTCATATGTGGTCATCACCTTTTGTTATCATGTGAGTCCCCTCTCTCTCCTCGAAACCCCAGGCCCCTACCCCATTCTTCATCTTATGATAGTAACCCTCAATTTGTTCCATTATTCTAGAGTATATAATCATGTAAAGTCTCTATATGTGTATACTTAAATCCGATCTTTTCTCTCCTTCTTGCTGTCTGATGTTAAATTATTTGCTCAACCAGCCCTGGAAGAATTCAATGGGGAGAGGGAGACTTTTTCCTGACCAGGATATTTGTAGTATCTAACTGAGAACCAGATATACAACATATTACCACTTTTTACACACTTTATGTCTGGATTAATTTCTCTTAGTTTCTCTAAGAGTGCATGTCCCCAAATCAAATACATCTTCCTCCATGAGGGCATTTTTGCTTCCCTAAAGCCCAAGATGTTCTCTCCTAGAAGATCACTTGATGTTTTCCTACAGCATTGTCAAGATTTACTTTCCTTTGAGTAATTTATTTGTGTGGTCATCTTCCTTTGTAGGCTGTTAACCTCTTCCCAGTAGGGCCATGTACATTACATATATTTGTAATATATGTAGTTCTTCCTCCCTCCAGTAACAACTGCAGCTGTTCCCTAATTACTTTTCCATCCAGTGAAGGTCCTTGGTCAAATGAGAAGGTTGGAGAGGTACATATTAATAGATGCAAAAGCTAACTCATGCCCAATATAAATCCCCTCTGGTAATTTTCCTGCTCTAGTTTCCAGCTCAGTTTCTCAGTCCTTCTTGTGTTTCTTTAGATATTTTGCTCATTGGGTATATTAAATGCATTTGTCAGCAAGGTTATATCTAAAAATCAACTGCTAATCCATCAAAGATTAACTGGTTCATGTTTACATTTGCATTGATCAGACATATGATATTTTATACTAAGTATAGAGAAAGCCCAATTATAATACATTTAATAAAATTAGAGTGAGGGAGGGTCATTTTACTATAAAAAAAGGAGGAAAGGAAAGTAATTACATACCTGAAAGGAAGCCTCTTGGGCCTGCCTGTACCGTCTCCCTCCAGACTACCTTTCAGTGGGCAGGAAACTTGGGACTGGCTTCTGTACCTTGGCCTTCATATTCATTATTGCATTTTTTCCCCTAAGGACTAAGGAGTCAGGAATAGGAGAGGAATTATTATAGGGCAGGGTGGGGGGCACTCCAGAACCCCCAAACCTGACTGGGTCTCTCACTCACATCTGTTTCAACCAGTCCAAGACCAAGAATTAAGTGCAGTTACATGTCTCTCTGCTCTCTGTGCCTCTTCCAGGTCTTTCTGCTCGCTCTCCATCCTCCTTGCCTCCTTCTCTGGCCTCCTCTCCAGCTTCTTCTCGTACCTCCTCAGCTTTATCCTTCCATGGGTGGGGCAGGGAACCTGAAACTTCCCCTTTTCCTGGGGATCACCCTAGGAAATGGTCAAATGGAGAGGGCATCATCAGAAAAATCTCATCTTGTGAGAGCTATCGGTGTTTTATTTGATATTTTCTCATTAGATAAAGTTGCTCTACAGCCATGTATAGATGGGGTCATTAATTTCTTTAGGTGTCCTTTCATCTACCCTCCTTTTCCAAAAGGCCAATATTGCAATTTCCAACCTATCCCTGACCCCAAGTGGCCTTCATCACAAGCCTACATTTAGGAAAATGATGAGGGTTAAAAACAAAGTCTAGCTTGATACCTGAACCTAACTTGCTTTAAGGAAACTCAGACTTTGAAGTAAAACTTAAAAGGAGCAAGACAATGCAGTAATCAATGGACTGGGAATTGTCAAGACAGCTACATTTTAGGCCTCAACTCAGCTGTTGACAACATGGTATTAGCGGAAAGAATGAGGGACACCCGAGAACCCCCAAATTTTGCATGTTCTGAATGGGTTCTGCCATGCACCATGTAAAGATAAACATACTCTAGTGCATAAGACCTTCAATAGAAAATAACTTTAATAGAATTAGTGTGCAATAAAGAAAAGAGAAAGATAATAGTTTCCAATTAAGCACCCAAAGTTACCCATCCCCTTGTGGGTCAATGTCCAGCCAAACAGTGTTGGCCTAAAGCAGGGCCACTGAGGCCTGAAAGCCTCCCATAAGTCTAAATAAGGTGAATTTTGGTGCTGAACCACAGGAAAGGGTCAAGAGGGGCCAGGTAAGTCTGGATGGAAAAGAACAAAATCAAGTCAAGGGTCTTCCTGGTGGCACAAGGGGTTAAGTCTCAGCACTATGAAGCTATCAACAGCTACTGCAGGAGGAGTTCGAACCCCAGGCAGGGAGCTTCCCACATGGCACAGCAGACCTCTCCTGTTTCGCCCACTGCTTCTCTCAGCAGGTGGCCTACACCCCAGCTCTTGTATGCATAAATAAATAAATCTTCAAGAAAAATATGAGTCAAGATAAAGGCTAACATTGTCAGCTTTCCCATGGGTCTCTCACTTACATCTCTTTCAAGTGTCTCCTTCCGTGTTCCTCTAGGTCCTGGTACAAATCCAAGACTGAGAAGCAAGTGTGGCTTCTTGCCATGTCTCTGTCCTCCAGGTCTCCTCAAGCCTTCTCTCTTCAGCCTTCTCTCCCAAGTCCTTTTTAGTTTCTCTTTGCTGCTCAGGTCCACCCTTCCTGAGGTGGGTCAGGGAACATGGAAACTCCCCTTTCTATGGGGATTACTCTGTTACAATAGGTGTTCAGTCTGTTCAAGTCATCCAGTATCTAAAAGAATTTAGCTTTTCAGTGTTTAAAATGATGAAATGTAAATGAACCTCTCTAAGCATTTTTTTCACCTCAAATTTGTTGTACTAAACTTCATAACACAATAACCATATGTGAAGTAGATATTTCAAGGTAAGATTCTCTTCCTACTAAGATTTCTGATCAAGGTGACAGTGTACTCAGGCTTACCCATTAGACCAATTTGCTTAAGCTGTCCATGCAATCTCTGTTAAGAGATAGTCCTGAACAAAATGAATTATATGCATGGATAAATGACTGGATACAAGTTGAAATCAAAGGTAGTATTGTTACAGGGCAACCCCAATGGTGAAGTGGGTTGGCCTGACTGTGGGTCTCTTAAAAGGGACTTCTAATGAGGCTCAACTACAGACACATACAAAAAAGTTAATAAAGTGTTTTTTTTTACAAAAAGAGAAAGTAAAGAAATGAATAATTCAGGGAGAAAGAGAGAGATAAATTGGTGAATGCATCCTACCAGTTCCACTGAGCTGGGACCCCCATAGCATGCTGAAAGACAGCAAAAAACCAAGGACCCCCAAAGGCGCACATGTCTGGTTATATACCAAACCTGGCAGCTTAACTCCACCCTCTGGTGGGTGGTGATGACATTGTGGACTATGTAATCCTTGGTGTCTTGGATCTCTTTGGTCTGGGGTGGGGGTAGGATCCATTAAACCTATTTGTGGAGTTTGTTCAGGACATCCTTCCCCTATCCCCCAACAATATCACTGAAAACTGTGCTTTACACATTCAAATTCTTTACAAAATGCCCCTGATCTAGAGTGAAGGATTTTTTTTTAAAGATTTATTTATTTATGCATACAAGCTAGGGTGTAGGCCAGAGGCGTGGGACGGCGAGAGGGTTCACCAGAGACAGAGTGGGGAGCAGAACAGGCAGATGGGCGGAAATACACTGCTGAGGGGAGCAGCAGGAGAGGCAGGCGAAGTCTGCCGCGCCATGTGGGAATCTCCCCAGCTGGGCGTCGAACTCTTGTCACCACTGCCAACAATTCGACAACGCAGTGCTTTAACCCGCTGTCCCACCAGGGAGGCCCCGGGTGAAGGATTTTGGGTGCTTGGATGTGGGGAGTAATACATCTCACTGGATGTAAACCAATTTAATGCTGGTTTGTTTAGGTTTCAAGTTCAGAGAACGGGGTCCTTGGGTTACTTCTGAGAAAAGTTTCAGCAGAGTTCTGCATTCAGTGACAAGGGTGAGTTTACCCAGAATGTGAAGTTTGCACAGACACAGGCAGGTGCAGATTAAGTTTTAAAAGGACAAATTTATTAGGAAAAGAAGAGAAAGAGAGGCACCTGGATAGTTACAGGTGGACAGGAGAGCTGCCACTGCTGTTTTGCAAAGACTAAAGGTTTGTGAAAAGAAACACCTGCATAGTCATAGACCAGCAGGAGAGCTGTGTTTTGCCACTGAAGAAATTGTACTTATAAGAGTGTTTTTTGGGGGAGGGGCCCATTCCTTTGTAGAATTGTTATCTATTGTTAATTACTTCTAGGGTGTGACTAGGCTGATTTGTAAGGTGATTCTCTGCAGTGGCCCTCAATATCTTCATCCTTACCTCTGGTCTGTACCACTGGCTACTTTCTATAGCAGTCTGATACTTGTTACAGCAGTTGGCTCCAAGGATTTTTCATTTCTATAGCTGGTTTAACAACTATGGTAATCATTACTACCCCTGCCTCCAGTTTTCTGTCTTGTGACGTGTTCATCCTAAATTTTTTACTTTCAGCTTCCAACAGTAGTCCCTAAATCTTGTACAGTGTTGTAAAACAATGTTGCCTCAATAAAGGGGAAAAAAAAAAGCCACACGGGGGAAAAAAAAGAAATGCCTTTGATATGATTGATAATTTTAAAATAAAATGAGAAAAAGTACCTGAATTATTTTCCATCTCCAAATTGGTAATCAAAATTTGGCGTACTTTGTGCTTCACAGTAAATTTTTTTCTTATTTTCCATTCAAAATTACCTATTTTCCATTCCAATTAAAATGCACATTTCATCAACTTCTTACTTAGAAATGGTAATGAAACATTTGAATTAAAATAAGATCACTTACCTGTAGCTTACAGGGCTCTGAAGCAAGAGGCAGACATTTCCAGCCTGTCAGTTCACAGCTTCATAAGAAAGTAAGTCCGTGTGTGGTTGTTGATTCTCAAGTTCCCTTCAAAAAACATTTTAAGTTTAATTTTTTTTTAATTTAGCCTTTGGGGGCTTATTAGAATCAGAATACTGTGCACAAGTATTTTTGATTATTTTTTAAAGAGGTAATATTTTTATTTAGAGAGAAAAATGGCAGGGAAGGAGAATTCCAGGAATATCTATTTGCACATAGGATTGATTTCTTTTCTTTTTTAAAATACAGGACCTGAAAGAGTTTCATGCAGATTTGGGTCATTTTGTGAAAATCAACTCCTTTCAACTGAGAATGTAAACACTTTTTAATGCTAATCTTACCCCAAAGCAACCTGTCACCGGCTGGAAGTGACAGGCTGTTTTCCTAAACAGACAGCATGCCACGGAGACAGGCTTGCTTTCAGAGTCCCCATTACCTGGTTTGAAGAAAATTTGTATATCTCCAAAAATTCTCTCCAGTGGAACTCCCTGGGGGTTTATTAATCTCAAAATCACAATCTAGAGAATCAAACTTTTACCTTTTACCTCAGACAGTCATGTGATCCCCAACTGCAGTGACAGCTTGACACTCCACTGAGATGAAAATCCAGTGCTTTCCTTTCCACTGCTGATGCAAGGGGGCAGTTGGAGTTATTTCTTGGATGTCTTAAACCTGGTCTAATAGCACATTCCTCTAAGGAACTCCCCCTCTAAATTTAAGGGGTATAACAAGAAAGTCTTCAGCTGTCTAAAAGTGATTCCCTGATCTGATAGAAATGTCAGAATTTCAACTACCAGAGGCGTGGAAATATCCCTAAAATAGCTTTAAAAAAGAAAATGCTCATCATTTTCAATATATTGACTTAAAAATGCTGAGAGGACAATAAAAGAAAGAAGGAAAGGAAAAATATAAGAGTAAAGGCTCAAAGTTGCATAATAGATGCAATGAGGATATAGCAAAAGAACTGTCCTTGGGTGACCACGAAGGGCGGGCCAGGATACAGAAGGGCAGGTTGAGTGCCCTTGTTGCGGAAGTTAACGTGGGCACACCGGGCAGCACTCAGGAACGCCATGAGCACAGGAAGAAACCGGTGGGCCCAGGAGAGGTTCACCTCTAAAGACCTGCCCCGAACAAAGGCAGCAGGGGGTTTTTATACAGAGTAGCTTCCGCATATCTTTTGGTGGGTTTCAGGGAAGGATGACCTCAGTGGGGGGGAGGTCACTTACAGGCAGGGGTCTTATCAGTGATTTCTGGACAGGAGTCTTGTCAGTAAGTGGCCATGCTCCTCCTTGGTGTTCATTAGTAAGGGTCATGCGCATTCTTGCTATAGAGGCTGTGTTTTTCCTGTTTTCCCGGTTCACCCTGGGTGCAGTCTGTCACTCTAGCTTCTGAGGAGCAGTCCTGCACAGTTGAGCGAGATGGGTATGATGTCGTTTTAGAATCGATGGATTTGTGAGTGGAGTGGGGTCCTTGGGTTCACTCTGGGAAAGGTGTCACCAGAGCTCCCTTCAGCGGCACACGGCGAGTTTCTCCACGAAACAGAGACTCGGTTATACTTAAAGAACAGGTTTATAAGGAAAAGAAGTATGGGACACTGGTATAGGCACAAATGGGCAAAAAGAACTGCCCCACTGAGGGGGCAGCTTTAAGAGAGAGACCTGCATGGTGCAGGTCACGGGCAGACAGGCAGACCGCTGCCCTGCAGAATGACAGAGTTGGTAAAGGAAAGCACCTGTATAGGCACAGGTGGGCAGAGAAAATGGCTGCCCAAATTCTTGCACAGAGGGCACTGATATAGCCTTCTTTCAATTGGGAGGGGCTCAGCTTCAAGGATGGCTGTCTGTTTACTGCCTAACTAGAATCAGAAAAGAGACCAGAGATTCTACAAGGGGCTCAATCTCCATACCTTTGGCCCTGGACTGCAGTCTAACTCCTACCTATGTTTTGAATTTAGGAGCTGGCACTTAAGGATTGTGCTAATGGTTATGTTGATTTCTTCTACCCCCACTTTCTTGTGTGGATCTAGTTCTAATCTTATTTTGCCTTATATCTCCTCCATCAGGTGGATGCTGAGCACCGCCCCGCCCCCAGCCCCATATAATCAGTCAGTGCTTCCTGCAGTGTTCCATGGAGACACCTTTGCAGATTAAACCCTAACTTGTCTCCGATTTAGATCTTCATTGCCAGAATCTCAATATTTTTTTTCTGATTGACCTTCAATTATGAGTGTCTTCACACCCTTTGGCTCTAAGTTTCTCTTTCCAGTCTCTCCATCCCCCACATTCTCTTAATCAAATGGTTAATGATCTAAAAACTAGGAGAGTAGTATGACATTAAGAACACCTATGCAAAGCAGACTTTTTCAAGGGAATAATCATTTGCTAACTACATATAAGGAAAGTTCTATTCAAGGTATATCCAGTTTCTTAAAGACAGGCTACCTTACCCTAAGTCTTCATGTGATTCAATGGAATGGCATTGAAGTTGTTTTGGGGGATGTTGGGTTCAGAGAGTGGGGTCCTTGGGTTCATTCTGGAAAGTTTCACAGAGCTCCCCTTGTAGCGGCACTGGTGAGTTTCTCTATGGCACAGAGACTTTAGTTATATCCAAAAGAACAGGTTTATTATGAAAAGGGAGGGAAGGAAAAGGGCAGAAAGAACTGCCCTCAAAAAGGGCAGGTTTGCTAAAAAAGAGACCTGCAGGGTGGCAGGCAGGCAGCCTTGGGAAGAGAGCTGCCTCTGCTGAGGGAGGTCAGTGAAGGGAAGCACTGGCATGGCGCAGGTCAGGGGCAGGCAGGAGGCTGCTGCCCTGCAAAGACGAGTTGGAGGCAAGGAGCTCCTGCCTAGGCACAAGTGGGCAGAAGGACTGCTGTCCCTTGCCAGTGCAGAAATTGCCTGGATAGCGTCTTCTCTTTGAGAGGGGCTCATTCCTTCTCAGGATTTTTAACTGCTATTAAATTGTTTCTAGGATTGGTGCCTAGTGATTCTTTATTTGTTTTGACTAGGTCAGTTAGGAAGTGATGGAGGAGATATAACTCCCAGTTTCTAACTCAAGGGTAAAACCAGATGAGGAAATGGGGGGTAGAAGGAAGTAACATAATCATGAGAACAATTCTTAGGCACCAACACCTCAGTTACAAAACAGGAAAGCACTAGACTGCAAAGATATGGAGATTGAGCCCATTGTAGAATCTCAGGTCTCTTTTATAATTCTAGCTAGCCAGCTGACTGGAACCTTCCTCTAAGGTGAGCCCCTCCCGACAGAAGAGGATAAAAGCCCAACCTGCCCCCACAAAGGGGCAGGACAACTACTTCTTTGTCCCTTTTCCTAATAAACCTTACAACTGAGTCTTTGCCTCGTGGAGAAAATTGCTGTGTGCCTTCGAAGGGAGCTCTGGTGAAACCTTTCCCAGAGTGGACCCAAGAACCCCACTCTGCTCTCTAATCTGTTGGAAAAAAGACATCAGAAGGACTGATGATTCTTTTACAATGGCCCTCAACCTCCATATCCCCATCTCCAGTCTGTGCCTTGGGATTTACTTTTCTATATAGCTTATTTAATGACTGTGTTAATTATTTTACCCTTATCTCCAGCTTCTGGCCTTGTGATGCCTCCTTTTCAACTTTTCTTCTTTCCAACTTTTCTTCCATCAGCATCTATCATGTGGCCACAAATGAACAATGAATATTCACAACAGACTTTTATTGGAGGCAGAAATTTGGCCAGAAATTTTCATTTTTTTTTCTTCTTCTCATTGTTTCTCGGTCTTTTAGCTAAGATCGCGTGTATTTGTTTCTTCTTCACTGTGATTCTAATTTTCTTACCTGTATGAGAAAAATATTCAAAAATACATGTCTCTTCTTCTGGGCAGTCTCTAGACTGCTGTCTGTTGAAGTTTCAAGCACAGTTTGATTTGGGTCAATGTAACATTTGAGCCCAGCCAGCACTATATCAGCTACCATTAGCATTCCCAAGGACTGATCTCCATTTGATCACTTAGTGAAATAAGAGTCAAAAAATAAACAGTTAAGGAGGATTTGAATAAAATTCATATGCAAAATAATTATTATAACAAAGGCACAGAGAGTTAAACTAAGGAATGATGAGAGCATGAAATCCTGGTTCTGAGTCATCTCAGTCCATCTAGAATTCAGTGAGACTAGAAATTTAATGCCCACTTCTAGCCCACACTGTAAAAGCAACACCGACAAATTGGATATGATATGTACAGAGTGTACAGGGAGACACTGTGGAGGAGAGAGGATGTCCACCCCCACCCCAGGTAAAGAAATCCAAGGCACAAAGACTGCAAATCCTATAATATCTTCACCACTGAAGGGAGGAGTGCTGGGAACTGAGGGTGGGGTTAAGCAGCCTGGCTTGACATATAACCAGAGACTTGTGAATCTTGGGGTTGTTGGATTTTCACTGGCCTTCAGCATGCTATTGGGGTCCCAGCTTAGCAGAACTGGTAGGACACATACCAATTTATCTCTGTTTCTTCCTGGGTTAGTCTTCTCTTCAGTTCCCCTTTTTGTAAATCAGCCCTTTATTAACCTGTGTGTGTGTGTGTGTGTGTGTGTGTCTGCAGTTGAGTCTCATTATAAGTCCTTTTTAAGTGTGCAAGTGAGGACCCACAATCAGGACATCCCATTTCACATTAGGGTTGCCTGGTAACAACATGAGAAACCTGATATTGTTACAGGGTAACCCTGTGGGGTGCCTGTCTGGGTTCTTACCCATGCGCTTGAAAGAGACTTAAAAACTCAAATGCAGGCACACACAATAAAAATTAATAAAAAGATTTATTTACAAAAAGAGAAAAGAAAAGATAAAGAAATAAATTGGCAAAAAAGTCCTACCAGTTTCTCTGAGCTGGACTCTTCTTGCCTACTCAGGAAAACTCTTGTCAGTCCACACCATGGACCAAAGCCCCCCAAGCTCACAGGTCAGGTATTTAAATCCCCAAAAAGCATTGCTTAACTCCACCTTCAGTCCTCAGCATTCCTCCTTTGGTGATGATGGCATTCTGGGAATCGTAGTCCGAGGTGTCCTGGCTCTCTCTGGCCTGAGGTGGGGGTGGAGTCCTGGGACACTCCCCCTTCCTGAGGACCACCCTCTTGCAATATGATAATAAATACTATAAAAATGGGGTGTTACAGCATAAGAGGAACACGGGTAGTAACCTAAGGAACTTGTCTCCAGAAGTCCAAACAAAGTTGGAGAAAAAGAACTACTCTCAAATATTTGAGCACATATTTTTGAGAAGGATCGTACAGGTATCCCCTTGCTTTTCAAAATTTCACTTGATAGTATTGTAACAGGGTGGTCCCCAGGAAAAAGGGTGTGTCCCAGGTTCCCTGTACCACTCAAGGTAGGGTGGAACTGAGCAGGATATAAGAAGCTGGAGAAGGGAGATAGCACACACAGAGAGGAGACACAAAGGAGATACAGAACACAGAAGACAGGAGGATACGGAAGAAGGATGGAGAGCCAGAAGAGGCCCGAGGAGCAGAGAGACTTGTAAAGAAGCTGCACTGGCCTGGACTGATTGGAATAGATATGGGTGAGAGACATGTGGGGAAGTTAACAATGGCTGTGTTGATTTTGGTTTTGATTTTGTTCTGTTCCTCTCAGAATTGTCTGACTGTTTCTGACCCTTATGTGTGGGTCCCTGCCGAAAGGTATTTTGGTTCCTACAAGAATTGTCTGGCTGTTTCTGACCCTTATGTGTGGGTCCCTGCCAAAAGCTGTTCCAGACTTGTGGCAGGCTTTCAAGACTTCCTTTGGGCCAAACCCATTTGGGTGGACTTTTATCCATAAGAAGTTGGATAACATTGGGTGTTTGACTTAGAAAATATATTCTTTTTCTTCTCTGTCTTTTCTAATTGTATTAAAGTCTGTTTCCACAAAAGGTCCTATATGTTTTGTATTGATGCGGCAGATGGCAGAACCCATTTAGACCAGGGCAGGTCTGGGGTTTCGGGGGTGCCCCTCTCCTACCCTGTAAGAGTATTTCATTTTTATGAAAGACCATACTTGTTTTTGCTAATTGAAAAAAATCCAAATTTTTTGCTTTAATGCTGAAAGTTGAAAAGCAAAAATAGCAGTAAGCATTTGTTTTGCAGCAGCTACTCTAGAAGCAGCCAGCATACCCAAGTAACAATACTAGCACTGCCAAGCTCCTTTCCAAAGAACTACCTTATACAGTCTGTACATTTACCGTACCATTCCCACTTTTACTAAATGTTAGTGTTATTTGAGGTTTATGTCATTTGGTATGATTTAGTAGGTCATTTTGAGCATCTGAATATTTAACAATTTTTCCATATATATTTATGCTAATTGTTTCTTTGCTTTATGCCATGTTGATTCGTAAAGGGTTTTATAGTAACCCTCCACTTTCAGAAAGCTGGGGAAACCTGTATATTGCTCCCTGATGCTGTACACAGTTAAACTAAAGCAAATGGTAAGAAATCGTAAAGAAACTTTACTTCACCTGTTTTACTTCAACTTATTATGGTCTTCAAAAAACTAATGATGAAAACCATATATTCTAGGTTTTGTTTTACATTTTAGATAAAATAAAACTTTATTTTCATTGAATGTGGTGGATGTTTGTCTTATTTTATAGGATTTATAAAAATGTAGTGGAAATTCTAAAGTTTAGTATATAGTTAATGCTGGAACTAAGAATTGAATCATGACCTCTGGTACTGAGTCCCTAACTGAGCCATTTCTGACACTTTGTATTCATGCCTAAAACTGAGTTCTCAGTCACTGAAGGAATTCAGGATGACACAGCAGGACTCTCTGTGGGGGGGTCCTTAATTAGGTGGCAAATTTTGCTGGGACAAACTCTCAGCACTCCTGCAGTTCTAAGATTTTTTTTCTTTAGTCCTAGAATCTTCAAAGTGATTCATTCATAAGATAATGTCTATTAAACTTGGTTCATGACAAAGAACAAGTTAGATAAGAATGACTTCTTTTCAACTGATCCTTTTCTTATTTGAAAATCTAAGTATCCTAGTGTAAATGTCTGTAAAAAGCCCAGCTGGCCTTTGGTTTGGGAGAATCTTCTCATGACGTTAAGCATCTAACAGATGCCTAACAATAATTTCTGCCTCACAACTTAGCCAACCTCATTCTTTTCAGACCCTGCAGAGAAATGAAGGCTGTAATAAAGGTGGATAGTAATTCTTTCTCTTGTATCCTGATCTTTCTAATGCAAACCCAATGATACCTCAGCAATATTTTTGATGCTTTAAGAGGCTTAACGTGTGTACTTAGACTCACAATGAATCAATACCTACCAATCTCAGTAAGGACTTCGACTTAGTTTTTAATTTGTCTAACGTTTAGCCCACATTATTTTCTTAGAGTTGCCAGTGCTTCTCCCATTGGGGATAGTGATTAACCACCAAAATCCACTACACTTTACATTCCTGGTCTGTTTTGGTGTTTACGAGATGCACTAAGTGCATTGGCAAGCAAGGAGAAATGCACATCTAGTGAATATTTCATGGTTTCTGCTGTCCAGAAAGTTTGTAGAAACATTTCTGCATCCAAGCACAAATCCACATCTGGGGGTGGGGGGGAATGGCGTCTGTGAACATATATGTGAAAAACAACATTAAACTCAGGAATTAACTCACTTGGCATTTGAGGCCAGATAGAAAATTGCCAGATGTTTGTTGAATACTTTGATTGCAGGTGACTTTTGTCAGTTTCTCTAATCTTACTCTTAGGTCATGTTTAGTTATCTGGGTGGACAGAAAAATATGTCTTCTAAGAGAGCAACAAGCTTTAGAAGAGGACTTTTAAATAAGGTTACATAGGTCGGAAAATTTTTAATCCATGTCCAAAACTGCTATGGAAAATACTGGTGCAGAAAGTGAAAGGAAATAGGGTACCCTTGCTAAAGGATACAAAGGTGTCTCATCAGGGAGCCACTAGATGATTCCCATGTCACTTCCAAAGCAGAACTAAGATAAATAGAAGATAACAGGAGAATGCCCTTGTGTCAGTGTAAGTCAATTCTTTGCAATTATCACAATGGCAAAACATTAACTCAGTTTGTTACAGGGCAGGGAGGGGCACCCCAGAACCCCCAAACCTCTGCCCGCTTGAAATAGGGTCTGCCGTCTGCCGCATCAAGATAAAACATGTAAGACCTTAAGTGGAAAAGAAACGTTAATACAATTAGTGTGATAATACAGAAAAGACAAAGAATATAGTTTCTCAACTAAGCACCCAAAGTTACCCATCACCTCTTGGGCAAAAGTCCACCCAAATGGGATTGGCCCAAGGCAAGACCCGAAAGCCTGCCATGAGTCTAAAACACCTTTTGGCAGGGACCCGTAGAAAAGGGTCAGAAGCAGTCAGACAAGTCTGTGAGAAAAAGAGCGAAATCAAAATCAAGATCCACGTTGCCCCACGGGTCTCTCACCCACATCTGTCTCAATCAGTCCAGGCCAGTGCAGCTTCTTCACATCTCTCTGCTCCTTGTGCCTCTTCTGGCTCTCCATCCTGTTTCCTTTCTTCCTCTCTCTTCTGTGTTTCTCCTTCTCTCTTCTCCAGCTTCTTATCTCTCCTGGTCAGCTCCACCCTCCCTTGGGTGGGGCAGGGAACCTGGAACACACCCTTTCTTCCTGGGGACCACCCTCTTACAAGTTCACCCTGAGCTCCAAGTCTCTGAAGTATCACAGCAAAGCTGAATGGTTATAAATCTGGCACATGGGAGGAGATACTGCCAACGTGAGAAAGTGGCTGTAGGCGAAGGGCAAAGGTTTTCTGTTCTGGAGTTCAGGATTCAGATTTTTTTTCATAGAAGGGCAGAATCCTGCTTAGTGGGTATGAAAAAAACATGGTTCAAGTGCTTAAGGCCATGGTGAGCTCTGATGGCCTCTACTGCTTGTCCCATCATAGATAGGATTCCTGATCTGACTTAATGGTACCTGGACTCGATATTGGGCAGAAGGGCTTCAAAACTGGACAAAGGCAGTGCCCAAATTGCTTACCAGCCACTGTCTTGGTTCTGCACCTGCATGCACAATTGCAAAACTACTCAGGCTTAGAGAACAATAACAATGGGATTTATTTAACAAACAGGGAAAAACAAAGAATTACTGAAGTCAAAATATGGTCATTTAATTACGTCAAGTAATGTCCAGTCCTTTAAGTCCCAAAGAAACAACGAAAGCAATGTCTTTTTGCCGCCGTGAATGTGGAGATCCTCTTCCAAACAATAGGCCATGTGTCAAAGATGGCATCTCCCTGCCTCTGCAGACACACAGCAACCAGACTGTAGGCCAGTTTCCAACTCACGAGGACAATACAGAACACAACTGGAGATGCTCCCAGAGCTGCTATGATGCCTCAGCACAGCACCAGGCCAACAGCACTGAAAACAGCAACTACAGCGGCCAGATGGCCGAACAGACTGCACTCGTGCATTTTAGGAAGGTGCCCGCTTCGGGGCCTCAGCCTTCTTCCTTCAGCTGCAGTAAAAACAAAACTGGGAGCAGTTTCTGTCGCTCGGCTACTTGCAAAGCCTCAAAGTCACTGGCCCCAAAGTCACTGAAAATTCCAAAAACGCTCAGTCCAAAACTCTGCATCCTGATGGCTGCTGCTTCTTTTCCTACATCATAGTGACTGAATCTCCTTCTCCTTCAGTCCCTTTTATTTCTCATCAGAGTCTCCACCCCAAACTGCAAAACCTTTTAGCATTTTTCCCTGGGTCTGTTCATTCTCAGCAACCCCATCCAGGGGACACCACCTTTACCAGACTTTGGACTCAGCTGGGTTACAGACTGAGGCCCCACAAACTTTTTTTCCACTGAGTCCCATTTCTTTTATAAGGCTTTTTACTGGCCATCTGTCTTTATTTAGACATCTTATGCCTCTTAATGCACTATGCTCAGCAAGACAATAAAATCTTTTATGTGGGCTCAAAACCTAGCAGACACGTGAATTAATCATTTGGATTTAAAATAAATAACAATATTTTCTAGAAATCAGATCCTCTTCAGACAAGGTCCATCTAACAACTGAACATGGATTCATCAGTTGGGGAAATTTCTCCTGGCTAGATTTCCCCAGTGTCTGCTTTGTATTTTTTTTTTCTGGACTCCTTTGTTTCTATCTTATACTACATCATTGTTCTCCCCTCTCTGACTAGCCTCTTCTGACTTCTGTTTTGTTTTCTTTCCAAAATATTCTTCCTTATACTTCTTCCCTAAAAAATGCATGTAACAGATAAGTGAAGGAAGCATTCCACTTTTTGCCTGCCCCATACCTGTTCCAGCAGCAATGGTGTCTGACATAGTGGTTTTGGTTGGTGTTTTTGCATCAGATCCAGTATAAAGTCTAGTGTTCTCACTCTCTACCTCTCTAAGAGGTATAGGGAGAAGAATGAGTTGGTTGAAAGTTCAGTGTTCTCCTACTCTCACTTCCTTCACCACTGTCATTTTTTTTCCTCTACATTCTGGAAACAATTCTTAAATTTTTCCTCAGCTCAACCGATTTCAGTTTTAGTAATATCAAATTTGATTTTGCCATCTTGGGGTTAACTGCAAAGCCCATTATTGAAACATCAGTGTCTTTGCATTTTTCAATCAAGCTTTCTGTTATTTTGTGTTTTATCAGTGTCTTGCAATTGCATGTAGAAGCTGATATTTAATGAGAACCCCCTATGTGCCAATCCTGGTAACTGGTATCAAAGCAAAGCGCATTACTTTCTGATTGTTACATTGTAACAATATTTCCCTGTCTACTATCCTTTCATGAGATCCTTCTTAAATGACTTTCTACTTTTGTATGGATTTTTTTTTTATAGTTCTATAGCTTTCTACTTTTCTGTAGAAACAATATTTTAGAAAACTCAAGAATTTGTAAATATTCTTGTGGTACAAAAATGACAGAATTTTAAGATTTTCAGAGTTTCATTTTTCTCTTATCATGATACAGTTTATTTTCCTTGTGCTACAGAATTTTTCAGAAACTCCCCTGATTATTTACCCTCAGATTGGTGGATCTTTCCAAATCTAATTCACCAAACTGACTGATCCTGATCCTCACTCTTAGTTTCCTGACCAGGAGTGTTTAGATCATCCACAATACCTAGCCTGTCTTGCTCCTTGAGATATTAATTTCTCTGCTGTTGCAACTAACCTTCCGGTCTGCAATCTTTAATCCACACCCTTCTCATGTAGCTGACATATAATCATTTTTTGTTTAACTTCAGTTTTATATATATTTATGTGATGGGAAAGTAAGCATCTGACAGTCTTAAAAATCATCATCTGAAAACTGAAATAATCCATGTATGGTTTCACACTGGATTTCCAGTGCAAATGCTTGCCTCTGGACCAGGGTGAAGATGCAGATAGAGGACAGGTTTCTTTTCTTTTCTTTTTTTTTTTTTAAGATTTATTTATTTATGTATACAAAAGCTAGGGTGCAGGCCAGAGGTAAGGGGGTGGTGGTGAGAGGATTCACCAGGGACAGAGTAGGGAGAATAGGCAGGTTGACTGAAATACACTGCAGTGGGCGAGGCAGGAGACGTCTGCTACTCCATGTGAGAATCTCCCTGGCTGGGCATCGAACTCGTGCTGCAGTGGCTGCGAATAGCTTCATAGGCTGAGACTTAGCCCTTTGTGCCACCAGGGGGGCCCCAGGAACAGATTTCTTACTTCTCCTTATTAATTTTTTGGACAACAGGCGGTAGAATTCATCATATCAAGGCTAGAAATGACAGCAATTTTTTTCACTAATTAGTCTTATTTTTCCTTGACTTTGTTTTCAGTGTATTTTTTCTTCTATTTTCTACATTTCCATAAGTGCTTTAGTTAGAATGTTGGAAAAACTGTGTATTGATACCTGGCTAGATATCATTTCAAACTATTAACTTTCCACCATACTTTTTCTTTTCAATACTGACAAGCTAAGAGGTGAGTTAGGAAAAAATCAGAAGGTCAACAAAATATAATTTAGGATTACGGGACAAGACATATGAGTTTAGACATAAGGGGCTAAATTTATACAGTCTACAAAAGAGAGGTCTCCAAGGGAGGCTTTCTATGACATGATCTATAAATATCGTCAAGGTAACAAAATAAACAAAGCAAATTATTTACGATCACAAACGATAATAGGACAAGAATGATTGTCTGAAGCTAAGTCAGAGAAAGTTTACGATAGGTTATAAAAAGAAAAAGTTTTTAGCTGAGAGTGAAACCAAGCAATATAAGTAACACAAAGTAAAGATCTATTTAGAAAAGTTACCAGAATAGGAAAGAAATATGTTTTAAAAATACAAGTGATTATTGAATAGTAATTGTACAATATGTATAAATTAGAAGAAAATTGTTACATATGAATATTGTGTCCACTCTAGTCTAAAAATGATATCCCATTGATGGTACAAGATGAGTTTCGGAAAATTTATATGGCACAAGAAAAATGAACTGTATCATAGGAGAAAAATAGAGCTCTGAAAATCTTAAAATTCTGTAACCTTTTGTTCCAAAAGAATATTTTTAAATTCTTGAGTTTACTAACGTATTGTCTTTGTAGAAAAGTGGAAAATTATGAAACTATAAATATTCTAAGTCAAATCTTTAACAAGGACAATATGTGATCTTATCATATTCTTTTCTCTTACTACCAAAATTGTGAAATGAAAAGCATAATCTGTGCTTAACTTCTCAGCTCCTTCTCATTTGTTCACCTTTTACGGTCTGATTTCTATTCTTTTTTTTTTTTTTTAAGCTGGGGTACAGGCCAGAGGTGTGGGGCGGCAAGAGGGTTCACCAGAGACAGAGTGGGGAGCAGAACAGGCAGATCAGAAATACACTGCTGAGGGGAGCAGCGGGCAAGGCAGGAGAGGTCTGCCGCACCATGTGGGATTCTCCCTGGCCCGGCATCGAACTCGCCTCGCGCGTTGCCGACAGCTCCACAGCGCAGTGCTCAACCACTATGCCACCAGGGAGGCCCCTGATTTCTATTCTTATCTAAAAAAATTGCTGTGTTCACATATGATCGATATGAAGCAACTTATAGCATTGACCAACTCTTGCTTCATGGAGTCTCTTTTAATTCTATTCTCCTAAGTTTTGATATATTTCTTTCTTCTTAATAATGTTTGTGGGACTTACAGGATTGTTACTCAGATTCAGTAAGAAAATGCTCAAACAAATCTCATCAAGATACACAGAAAATCGAACAAATAGTATCTTGGTAGATTATAGACCATCCATAAAGGCTTCCTTTATATTGTGCTCTTTTTTTTTTTTACATACAAGCTGGGGTACAGGCCAGAGGCATGGGGCGGCGAGAGGGTCCACCAGAGACAGAGTGGGGAGCAGAACAGGCAGATCAGAAATACACTGCTGAGGGGAGCAGCAGGCGAGGCAGGAGAGGTCTGCCGCACCATGTGGGATTCTCCCTGGCTGGGCGTCGAACTCGCATCTTGCGCTGCCGACAGCTCCACAGTAGCGCTCAACTGCGCCATCAGGGAGGCCCCCATATTGTGCTCTTTTAAGTGCTCTTTAGAGAATCTCAACTCTTGCTGTGTTTATATTTGCCACTACCAAACCAAAGACTTCCTAATCCATAATCTAGATCTATGAGCCTCTGTTTCTCTTTTGGTCTCCAAAACTATAGTTTGAAGCTACTTTCCTTGCATATCTAACCAGATGTTCCAAAAGTTCTCAAACTTAGTGAAATAAACACTGAAATCACTCACTTCATCCCACTTTACTTCACCCTTGTGGATCCCATCTTGATTCTGCTTCTCAAGCAGTGATGCTGTTATCTGGTGTAACCAGTGATCCCAGCGAAAAGTCTCTGTGTCTTTGGTTCCTGTCCCTTTCTGATTCCCATACACTCATGAAGCACTAACATCTGCCAGTTTTTATCCGTAATGTGATCTGAGTCTCATTCCCCTTTCCCACTTCCTCAGCCACAAGCCTAGTTCATCTAGTTCAGACTATTTACTATCTGCTGAATGACTGAGGAGCCATCCAGCCATTTTATTGGTCCCTTGTTTATCCTCGTAGTAGTCCATTCTCCACACAACCTCTAGAGAGAGCTTTGCAATTTTTTTAAATCACATATCTGTCCATCCCACATCTCTGTTTAAAAACTGCTCCTAATTTCATATCACCTGCTAAGTAAATCCAGACTTCTTAGAACTGAGAAAAAAATAGATCATTACAGTAATAATGATCAAAATAGTACAGTTTGCTTTTAAACTATGCTTCCTGATTTCTGTCACACTCTAACACATTAGTATAAATCACACGTAACAGACATTAATGAAATTTTATAATTAACATAACAGTAATGTCCCCCAAGAAAAAAATGGTCTTTCTTCCGTGAATTAATACCAACTCTACCTCTTCTGCTGACCTGCCCCTACTCAATTCATTGTTGTCCTTGCATTGAACTATAATGGCCAAGACCTACAGACCCATTTCTCTCTTTCTTGGATGGTGCTTGATAAATGAGGGGATGTTCTAATATTTAATTTTATCATTAAGTGAGTGTTTCTGGGCACTGAATTTATATCAAGTCTTTTGTACCTCACAAAAATAAAATTTGTTAGGTTTTTTTTGCTTTACCTGAGAAACTAAAACCCAACAAAGAGTTGTTTGTATTCAGACTGTTAATACTGGCAAAAGAGTTCAGATCAATAATAAATCTTCTCTTACTCATATATCTGAGTATTTCCCACTCTTTTGGGTGGTTATCATGGGTTATTTTGTAAAGTAGTGAAATAGTAACTCTGATAGTTGGATTTCAAAGAATAGATCAATAAGTGATTATTGATAGAATTATAATAATAATTTATAAGTACTAGAAAACTATTATCTTAATGTTAATAAAAATGCCACTAGATAGCATTTGTAATGAAATATAAAATTACCAAGTATAAATTTAAAAAGTTTGATTGTCTGTTGAATCTGATACAGCACCATTTTGTATATTAATGCAGTTACAGTAACCTATTTGCCTAGACTGAACACTATAATATATTCTGGATATTCAACAATTCTAATTGATAATTAACTGTTGGTATCTATTATAAGTAGATTTCATCAACATTATACTGAATAAAATTTAATATTTCTTGCACATTTTATTATAGCATCTCACATGGCCTCAAGTCATTATTACATACATTAACTATAATTGTACCATAGTCACTAAAATGTAGGTAGAAAATTTATGGAATATTTCCCTGAAACCACTGTACAATAGAGTTTTGTTTTCATAAGGCTTAAATAAGGCTTAAATTTTGCTTTCATAAGGCTCTTTTACCTTGATACATGTGTTTAAATAGTCTTAGTTGAATATCTTCCTTTTATGAGGTGAGTCAAATTTGAAGATTAAATGGTGAAAATTATAATCAAGGGTAACCATATCAGATATTACTATGAAATAAATTGGTCTAAAATCATTAACCTTTTTTTTAAATTGATCCCTTGTATGTCAGGACCTCAGTCCAGAACTTTGGGAAATATAAAGAAAAATGGAATAGGGAATTCTTCTCAAGACTGTCACAGTTTAGTAAATTCTGGAACATAATATGTGAAATTAATGGCTACAACAATAGTAAAAAATGTGGAAATTTAGCTTATTCCAGGTCACTAAAATTTGAGAAGATCAAAAGGCTGAAGGAAAAGTAACTTGAGCTAGAACTTGATTTTCCTCTAATCACAAGCCTTTTTGAGTCACTTTTCTACTTCAAAGTAGGTATTGTGCTTTGCTTAAAAAATTTTAAAAATACAAAAAAAAAAAAAACCCAAAACCCAAACTCTGTATGATATAACTTAAAGTTCTTTGTGAGTCACCTATAATCAAACTTTTGGACTATGTTCTTATGGATCAACCATATAGTATTAATTTGAAATGTGGAAATTTGGCAAATGCCCTATTCTCTAAACTTTGAAGACCTATTGTTTTTGAGGGAGTAATTTCTTCCTTTGAACTCTTAACTTCAATCTGGCTTGAAGGTACTTCTCCTCTAGATACCTCATCTAGTCTTCCTATTTGGAACCAGTCTCTCCTTCACTCATGTTCCTATCCAACTCTGCTCATTCATTTATTCATTTACCTACCACTTTGCTATGGCAGCCTGATATGCAGGTGTCTTTCTCCCACATGAAAGTATAATCATTTTGAACTCATGTTCTTTTTTTATTATCTTACATTGTTGTTTTTTTTGTACAGTATTTAATTTCTCTGCTCATGTTACCCTATAAATCTCCCACCACCACATCACCTGTGAACCATCACCATCGTCCCTTGTGCTCTTCCCTCCCCTATTTTGACTCATCTCCCTTTCATATCCCTTTCTATATGCTTCAGATCTATAGTTTCCTTGCAGGTTTTCTCTTTTTTTGTGTGCCTTTGTTCAGTTTCCCTATATTCCTCCTAAAAGTGTATTTTTTTCCTTCTGTTTTATTTCATTAGTCATAGTACCTTCCAGTTCCATCCATCTTGCTGCTAATGGCATGAGTTTATCTTTTTTGATTGCTGAATAATATTCCATTGTCTACATATACTACATCTTCTTGATCCAGTGAACTCATGTTCTATGCTGTGTTTTCCTTTATATTTCTAAAAGCCTAAGACAGTTGAATGAAGGAATTTGCGAATGAACAAATTAATTCATATTTAACAAATAACTGTAGAATGACTAAATGAAGGAACACATGTTATGTAGATCACATGTAAGATCCCTCTTTCCATATATTTCAATTTTCGTAAGCTTTCAAGAAGAAAACAGAATTCTTCCACAACCAGAAATAGCAATGCCTGCTGTGAGTCTTAGTTCATGTGCTTGTGAGGAGGTCAGTGTTGTATAGAAGTCTGTGTTCTACACATGGAATTCTTACCCACACTTTTCCTTTTATCCCTTGACATTGATGTCTCTAGTTTGTTGTTTTCCTGAACCATTGTACTGTCTTCTCATCTGCAGTAGTGGTACATTTCAAGGTGAGAACGTGCATGCCAAATATCCATTTACCATGAGGCTATCACTAAGTTGCTGTCTCTTCTCTACATGATTTATCTGTTTCTAAACAGTAAGTTATACACTGAGAAAAGTTACTTTCATTAACAAATAAGTAATCATCCACGTGGTACAATCAGTTCCTTCATACGAAAATATCTTAGTCACATAGAACATGCCAGGCACTGCATTGAACTCTGGCGAGAAAAGGCGAATATGGTAAGGTCACCACGTTCAGCAAGGAGAAGCTGGAATTTAAACACATCATTGTAATAAATATAATTAATGCTGTAATGGAGGAGAGAACTTTGCAGATCAGGGCAGCAGGAGTTATACCTGTCAGTGACTGAGAAGTAAGAAAAAACTCTCAGGCACCAAACTCCTTCCCAAGAGAACTGTCACTGTGATTGGAGGCCTTAGCAGTTCTTAAAACTGTTTAGAAAGATATGCATATAGAGTTAATGTATTCCCTTTGAAAGAACTGGCTGGTTAAATGGGCTTCCCCTTTTATTCTCTAAGAAGGACTGGAGAGGTGAACAGCATCAGAGAGTGATGAGGTGGAGTGTACTTGGATCCTGTTCAGGGAGATGAGTGCCTTTAAATGAACATGAACACCTGGGTCTTCATTTGGTGGAGATGAGCATTCAGAGGGAATCATGTGACATTCAAAAAGGATGGCAACTGCCAGGGTAGCTTAGAGGAAGGGAATGCAAACTTCATACTTCAATCATTTAATAATTTTCTCGAGAGCAAAGCAATCTGTCATGTAATGATTTTGGTTACTTAAAGATTCCATTCAATCACTTATACACCTGGAGGATCTCTCTCTCTCTCTCTCTCCCTCCCACCCTCTCCCTCGCCCTTTCCCTCTCCCTCTCTCTATCTCTCTCTCATGCGCTCGCGCGCGCGCACACACACACACACACACAAACACACACACACACCACCACCACCCCTCCCCCCTCAGATTCAGGTCCACTAGTTAAGACATGCAAATTCACAAAATTTCACTAACTAAAAATGAAAATAAGCAGCACTAGAATACTCCAGAATTCTACCATTATCATTTAGTAAGCTATTTGGTCCTTAGTAACTCCAGAAAATGAAATAGAGTGGAGTGACAGACATTCAAAGACAAGGTAGACAAAGAGGACTTTATAGATCATTTTATTTCATGTTTTATTTCATATTAATAGAAAAAATCCTATCTCCATATGAGGAGATTATATAGAAAGGAAAGCCAATTTACTAGTTTCATTTTTTTGATAGTGCCTATTGATATTTGGTAAGCCATTAATTTATTTACTATTAAAGATTTTTTTCCATGCATTTCTTTCTCTTAAGCATTAATATTAAAGTAAGTCTGCTAGATAAACAATAGCACCAAGGTCACAGCTGGCATGACAACTCCCGAGTTTTACCACCAAATCAGAATGTCTGACATGGAAAACAGAGTAACAGATGGTGGTACAGAGAGCTCAGGGTAAATGATTTGCTCAAGGTCATACAAATAACTGCACCAGAAGTAGAACAAGACCTAGAAAGACCTTGAAGCTAAATCCTATTACTTACATATGTCTTTTCAATGAGGGATAATATTTCAGTGAATCAATTATAATAAATATAGTTAGTTTTTTACTGGGTTCAATTTAGAAATGATAATTTTGTTGGAGGAAAGGCTAGTAGCCCACTTTGCTTAACTCTGTTCTATCGAGTTTTAGGACAGGAGACTGGAATAAATACTGTCCATGTCTATGTGCCATTCTCAGCTACTGAATCGCATTATTTGGACATTGGATATATGACTATGTGTGCAAGAGGGTCTGTCAGGTTGACATTTTAGGTAGATTTCCCTTACATATGCATGTAGTGTAAATTGAGCAGTGTGAAAGGGGGAAAGAATGGGGAGGTGGTACTCAGGAAAGATAAGTTATGAAGCTGTTTCAGTCATGAAGATCAAATAGAAAAGAGACTAAGCTACAGCTACGATGTGGAAGGAGATGATGCTCCCTACAAAGTAAACAGTGTTGACATTGTTTATTATTGATGAGTGTGGTGTCTTTCTGGACTATCTGACGTTCAGATATAAACAGGGTTTCTGATGGGAACATCCAGAAGAAAGATTAATTTTGAAGCTTAGAGGGAAAATTGAGTCTAGAGTAACAAATTTAGCAGTTACCCAGAGAAAGGTGATAAATAATATTATCATCATGAGTGCAGTTGCAGGGAAGAGTTAAAGGAGATGAAAAGAGTTTTGGAGATAGAATCATGGCCAAGGTTCCATTTACAATCTGATGAATCATCCAGAAAAAAAAATTACAAATTAGACTCCATCAAAATTTAAAACTCCTGCTCTTTGAGAGAGTGTTAAGAAAAGCCATACAAGGGAGGGTATTTATAGAACATATATGTGATAAAAGACTCACAGCCAAAATGTATAAAGACTCTTACAACTCGATAATAAGGAAAAACATACCTTGATGTGAAAATAGACAAAAGATTGAACATGTACTTTTTAGCAAGGAAGATACACAGATGGCTAATAAACACTTAAAAGGATGATCTCTTCAGGTGATTGCTTATAAACAGTTGGCCGGAAAACACCATTAAATCAAAGTAATAAAATAATCAAGCCATATACTTAGTTTGTACTTACATTTGCCAGAGTTTTTAAGTATTACACCCACCTAATAAGTTAATAAAATAGGGTTTTTAGAAACTATTTTATTGATGAAGAATCTGAGGCACAAAGAGGGGAAGTAATTTACCCAGACGCACACAGCTAGTTATGTTGAGTTGCATCCAGATTGGAACACAAGCCCAATTAGGCTTCAGAGCCTGTTCTCTTGGCTATAACTATATACTATCTTTCCAATTACCAGTAAGAATATATTGAGTACCTACTCTGTGCCCAGTACTTGGTCATGCACTGTTGATTCACAAGAATCTGATTAAATATAGTACCTTTCCTAAAGGAGTTTAAAAATCTAGATAGAAAGCCAGGCCTTGCATACAGAAAACACGTAGAGGTGTCTATTTATAATCCAGTTTCAGAAGCAGAAAATAGACAACAAAATACAGAAGAACATCAATATTATGTCTAGGACATGTCTGACTATGCCAATTAGAAATTATTGAATGCATTCTAAGACTTCTATGGTTTAGAAGTTCTCCAGAAAAAAAAGTGAAGCCCTCAAAGCTTTCAAAGGATGCAAGTAAGAATTAGGATTTTGAATATTTGAAAAATAGTTGTGTTCCATGATTTTAAATGCTACCATAATTGAAAGCAAAAATTAATCAAGTATCTGTTCCATGGATTTCAGGGTCCCTGTATTTTAGGATGTTTCTAATAACACTGTGTAAACAAGAATGATCCATGTCCAAACATGAAAATGACCCAATTCAAATACCTCTATTAGAACTGCAACTGTCAAGTGAGCCAAAACAATTCCTGCTAGCCAGCTATTATTTCGACACCACTAAAGACCCATCCTGAGATCCCTGAGTTAGTGTTTGCTTTTTTCTTCTAAATTGGTAGCATCCCTTTTCCCAGAAGGAGAACTGTTGAAGAGGATGGTGATAAAAAGCAAGGAGATAAGCAACAGACATCTTTCTTAATTAATTGACTCTGATTAAAAGAAAATAGTGTCTTTGTAGCTGTAGGTACAGAAGCCAGCCTGTGAGACACAGCATCTTCCACTAAGTCTCAGATTCACTCCATTCTAGCAGTCCAGTCTGGAAGGTAGCCAAATCTGTGTGCCTCTAACCACTGCGATTGTGCAGGAACGGGAAGGAGAAAGGAGAAAGAATGTGAGGAAGAGAGCTGGAAAAAGAAACAGAAGGGAAGGAAGAAAAAACAGAGGCAAAAAGGGCCAGAGAGAGAGAGAGAGAGAGAGAGAGAGAGAATGAGAGAAATCACAGGAGACATGAAAGAGTGAAGGAACGGAAGGAGGGGGGATGTAAAAGCCAGATTTTTATTGGAAGCAATTGAAGTGGTTGCTATGAGACCCGCTGGAGCAGAGGACCAGCAGCCAGCCCGACGCTGATGGTTCTTACCTCGTACAAAAAAACCTTTCTTTTGACACAGTTTTAGAGTTGCTTAATATCTGAGCAAGCACCTGACACAGGCGACTTTTTTCTCTTTTTTTCTTCCTCCGGTCCCTCGGGTAAGATGGAGGTAGAAAGCGAAGCCAGCTGCTCCCCCAGCAGTGCATCAGGCGGGTCCAGAGAGTACAAGGTGGTAATGCTGGGAGCAGGGGGAGTTGGTAAAAGCGGTAAGTTTCAATACCAAATGCTGGGGAAGGAGGGACCTCTATAGAGGCAACTCTATAGGGTAAAATGATATGATGATGATAATGATGGTAATGATGATGTTGATGATGATGATGATGATAATAATAATAATGACATCCTCAGGGGCTAGCTAGCTGCAGCAGTTAAATACTAAGTCTGGCAGGATGTTAGGATGTTTAAAAGTGCAAGGAATGTGAACAAGATGCTGATGAGTCAGGGGAATGGGGAGACAGCCAGTGATAATATATAGAACTTTAAGAGGATCATTCATTCTTTTCATTTCATGCTGAGTGATATTTGGTCTTAATTTATGACCTTAAAAATAACATATTTATGAAATAGCCATGGAATGAGAAAAACAAGTTCCTGTTCTCAAAAATATTCACATAAAAAAAAGAAGTGCTATGAATATTCAATGAAACATGCATCTACAAACAAACACACTGACAGGATTATCAGCCCTGATTGTTGTGTTTGTTTCTTTGAGTAGGAGCTTCCTGTCTCCTTTTGCTTGTCCGTGATCTGACACAGCATGTATGGACTTTGAATGCCAAAAGGAAAGTTGGTTTTTGAAAGTGACGGTGGTTTAAGGCAGGTATTCATTGTGGGATCTTTGCAGGGTGATCAAACTCAATTTTGTGATGAGTTAAATTAAGAGGAAACTATAAAAATAAAGGAATATGGGGTAGTAATGAAGGTAAAGACTGGCAAAATTGTTTTGATGCATAAAAAAGATAAATTATCAATCACTGGGATTCTTGAGGGGCTCAAAAAGCCAAATGTAACAAATTAAAGAAAAAGATATGTAGCAGTGCTTGAGACTGATTGAAGTTTGATAACTTGGGGCTATAGACATCACTAGAAAAGAAACAGATAAATACAACTTTTAATATAAACAGAAAAATGCCCACTTGGGGCTGCCAAAAGGTGAAATAAATGTTAGAATTAGCATAGACAAGAAAAATCAAAACAATTCAATAGTTTAAGTGCTTGACAAAGATTAAAAGTTAATGCCAGCATTCTTGGCATAGGAAGCCAAGAAAAAAAGTAGCTAATAACTTTTCAGATGAGTCTACAGTGATAAGAAACTTGATCAATAAAGGAAAGGGAAAAGCAATAGTGACTTTTAGTGGGAGGCAAAGGTAAAGTGATTAGAAGAATAGCTAGAGACATAAAATTGAACACCCCAGCAGAGCTCCCCTGCCCCACAGCAAAACAAAACACAGAAAAGCAAAACAAAACAAAATGAATTCCTATTAAAAGAAAGGGAAACTGGTATGTCTAGATGTGATCAATAACTAAATGCTTGTCAAACAGAAAAATTAGTCATCTGCCCCCAGAAAGAAACATGAAAATGAAAACCTTCGTAACCTTGTATGAATGAAGAATTTTGAAACTTTTTCTGTTTTTGAAAGTGTAAATGTTTGAAGGGGAAAAAATCAAACTATGTTAGCACTAGGGAGTGAGGGAAAGAGGAAGGATAAAGAAAAGATCCATGTTAAGTAAAACTGCTTTGAAAGAATATAGTCACTCAGACACAATGAGAGAGAAAAAAATCTGTGTGAGAGTAAAATATCTCCAGAAGAAAGAGAAACAGATCAAAGAAAAAGGCAGGAGGCTAATCAGCAGTTTGTGAGGTCAGAAAGATGCTGCAGTGGTTCCAAATGTGCCAGGTGCTGTCTTGATATCTTCTTGTTTCACTAGGAACTTGGGAGATATGGAAATGTAGTGACTTGTTTTTAATCATTTATTCTATGGAAATGGAACTTGGAAAAAAGACAGGTCGGTCAGGTGCATCCTTCAGCGATAGACCTGTCCTCGAGGTGATAGTCTCCTGTTTGGATCTCTCCTGTGTATTATTTGTAGTGACTGATCATTGTTGCCTTTCCAATAAATAACTGGAAATTTTTGACTTAACAAAATGTCCTACTGAATGGCCAGGATTATTCTCACCTTCACTTTGAACCAGGGAAGATGTTTCATAATTACTTGGCAAAACTTTTCCAATGTGATAAAGACAGGAGTAGTCAGCTTATCTCAGAGATGGTTGAGAATAAAAGAGGATACAATAGTTGAGTTTACTGATTTTGTAAATATGGTTCGCTGTTAGATCAGACAGACTATTACTCATCCCGCATTCTCAGGCCTGGAAATGTCCTTATGTCTCGATGTTTGGAGTCAGAGCAACAGAATCACTTATCTTTGTGATTGGCCTCAGTGATTCATTTATTATAGGTTAGTCAGTGTTCAAGCACTGATTTCCGATAATAACCTTCTCTTGAAGATTAAAATGTTTGCTTGGAAATATTTTTAAAAATTAAAAAGCCACTTTTTGTTTTGCTGATTATCTGAATCAATAGAAGTACAATTTACTTTTCTTCCACAATTTCAGTGGCATATATAGGAGGATTGAACAAACTAATTACAGTAGACTATGCAAAGGGCCTTCGAGGGGACGAATCTACTGTTCGAAGAACTACAGAAGACGTACCAAGCTATCATCTGTTTCTCATTCTGAGTCAGTTCTGAGTCAGCCTTGAACATGAATGAGAAACTCAATTTACTGGCATCATAATTTCCAAATGAACAAAATCTTAGAGATATTTGATGCTTACTGAGAAATTAGGTGTTTTGTTTTGTTTTTTCCTCTCTATGTTACTAAGACATACTTCTGTGAGTAGGAAATTTTGAAAGGATTTGCCACTTGACTGCAGTCAGAATTCTCAGAAATTTAAAATGCACGGGAAAATAAATTAACCGTGTATAAGAAATTCGGACTGCAAGAAATCAATCAGGTTTTTGAGCACATACTATGCCTGGAATCCTCTACTAGTTCCTGCAGAGGAGAAACAAGAAAGAAAGGAAAATCTATGAAACACCCACTATGTGTCAGGTTTGGATTACATGGTTTTCATGCTTGTATTCAGGCCTTATCACAATCTGATTAGGTGTTGCCATTTTACATATGGAAAAATTGGAGACCCAAGGAAACAGCTTTTGCCTGGTTTTGGGGATAATAATTTACAGAGTTCTGTGAAGTTATATACAACTCTGTGATATTAGTTTAACATCCTGGTGAGCAAAGGATAAACAGTAGAGTCTTCAGTCTATTTGAGAGATGGAGAAACTGAGGCCTGGAAAGTTGAATTCATACACAGAATAGTGGTAGAGTCACATCTAGAATATAGCCCTCCTGACCCCATTTAAACTGTTTTTCTACTACAAACAAAGTTTTACACAGGTAAGGTAAGTAAAAATTGGAACAAATTACCCAATAAAATTTAATGTAACTTACACAGATTCTTAGCCTTCTCTGTGTTCTACTATCTACCATCCTTTCCTCTTGATCATTAAAAGAATAAAAAATTAAGATCTCACAGTTACAGCTTAAGAGTTGAACGGCACCTGAAGAGTCCTCTTTTTTTTTTCTTTTGAAGATTTATTTTTATTTATTAATGCATACAAGAACTGGGGTGTAGGCCAGAGGTGTGTATGGGGGGGGCGGTGAGAGGACTTACCAGAGACAGAGTGGGGAGCAGAATAGGCAGATTTACTGAAATACACTGTTGATGGGAGCAGCGGGCGAGACAGGAAAGGTCTGCTGTGTGTCAGCTCCCTGGCCAGGGATCAAACTCGTGCTGCAGTGGTTGCCAATAGCTCATAGTGCTGAGACTTAAACCCTTGTGCCATCACAAGGGTTTAATAACACCCTGGGCCTTCCCTGGGAAGGTGTTATTCTTAGCTACAATTCCATATATGATCCCTGCCCTCTAGGAGTGCACTGCCTCATGGGAAAATGCGGCATATATTATAAAATGATGTTTCTGTTGGGCCTCTGACATAAACGCTGAGGAAGCTCAGGAATGGCATGACTTCATGGAAAGTTAAGAAGGCTTCCCAGTGGAGATGATATTTGTATTACTTATTAGAACAATAGTAGGAGTTCTTAAGGTTGAGAAGGAAAAGTATAGGAAGAGTTGGGTCTAGAGAGGAAGAGATTCTAATAAGAATGGAGATTGGAAAGGCAAAAAGGAATGTGGGGGGTGATAATTTTTCATGAAAGTCTTTTGCTTGATGAATTAGTCTTTTGGAGCAGTTGGGAAAATTTCTCTTGAGATTCACTTAAAAACTATCTTGGGAAATGGTAGAAAGTAACACAAAACTAATAATCCCAAAATAAAAGGTATTAGGAAACTCAAAATTTATTAGAATATATCCATTGTGAATTTTTTGGGAAGAGAAAACTCATTTGTAAAATAAGCAAACATACTCTACCCCACGTCTTCTGTGATTTGTTTCTTTTATAGATTCAGACTTTTGTGCAGCAGGATTTTATAAAATGAAAACAATAATAATATTTTCTGAGGTAAACAGAAAGCAACACAGAACCAGTTTCTTCAGCTGCAATAAATTGATACAGTCAGGTAGAAAACGGAGCCTTATCTGATGAATTAAATCAAGGCAAACAATCAAGTGTGTCAGTCACATCCCTGAGGCTCTGCGTTTTGCCTCATTAACAGAACTTTGGATCTGATGAAGCTGAACAATTGTCACTTTATGACCAAGTGTGATTTAAACTATCTGCATTGCAAAGGCAAAAGGAAAAAAAAAAGGGGGGGGGAAATGGAAGATTTCAGGACTTGAGGACCCTCTGCTCTCACCCTTAATTGTCACCACCCTAATTACACAGCAGATCATCACTCACTGCAATGCTGTCAGCAAGAATTAGCTAAACGATCCAAATATGGCTCAGTAGAAAAGTAAATTGGAATTTATTCTCTCAAGTAATGATTGAAGGAAGAGTCAGGTAAAAGTCATGTTGACTGATAAATTTCCAAGGCTAAATGTAGTCTTAGAGATTTTAAATTGGTAAGAAAAAAATCTAATATAGCTCTATGTCTTTATCTGATACAGAGAGCAGAGATGAATGAGCTTGCATTAGTTCTTGACTGCCCATGTACTGTAGGGCTCTTTATTTATTTTTTCAATTTATTTTTTTATTTATACATACAAGCTGGGGTGCAGGCAAGAGGCGTGCGGCGGCGAGAGGGTTCACCAGAGACAGAGCGGGTAGCAGAACAGGCAGATCAGAAATACACTGCTGAGGGGAGCAGTGGGCGAGGCAGGAGAGGTCTGCCGCACCGTGTGGGATTCTCCCTGGCCGGGCGTCGAACTCGTGTTGCCGCTGCCCACAGCTCCACAGCGCAGTGCTTAACCGCTGCGCCACCGGGGAGGCCTTGTAGGGCTCTTTAAATTCACACTTTGCTCTGGTAGCCCAGTGGTGGATAATTCATCACATTTACCTGGTTCTCATTACTCCTTACCTTGAACTTGTAAGTTAGACATCAGTGTCTGCATAAAACTGAGACCCACAGAAATAATATGTTCCATAGATACAAAAATAATAAATTATGAACTAGACTACACAGGTATATCTATTCTCAATGATTATAGCACTTATTTTCCTACCCCAAAAGTTTTTATTTTAATTCTTGAGGAGATGATGCAATAAACCTGAGTGTTAATTTCAGTTGAATCTTCATAGACTTATTTTATGCATTAGATATAATCATGTATATGAACATATGCATCAAATTTTAATTTTCCACACACAGAATAAGAAGTGTTGCCCTTACTAGGTAATTGGCAATGGGCTTGAAAATTCTGATCAAGCATTTCAATGTAGGCATCACCAAAGATGGATTATTTTCTTGTTCATTAGAAGTACCTGGGGGCCTCAATCACACAGAAAAGCAGGAGTTGCCTCAATTTGAGAAAATCAAGTAACCTATTAAGGGCCTCCATGGTGGTGCAAGGGGTTAAGTCTCAGTACTATGAAGCTATCAGCAGCCACTGTAGCACAAGTTCGATCCCCAGCCAGGAAGCTAAACTACATGGCACAGTAGACCTCGTCTCTCCTGTCTTGTCTGCTTCTCCCCTCAGCAGTGTATTTCAGTAGATCTGCCTTTTCTGCTCCCCACTCTGTCTCTCATGAATCCTCTCACCCCTTGTACTTCTGGCCTACACCCCAGCTCTTGTATAAATAAATAAAATAAATCTTTAAAAAAAAGAGAAAATCAAGTAACCTATTAAGTGAAAGTAATTATTAAAACTTGGGATCATGCCATGATGAAAGTAAACAGGGTGCTGAGAATATCAGGCGGAATTTTGAAATATATTTGGAAGGATATTTTCTGTGAATGAATAAGCAGTCAATTACTGTAATATATATCCTTGTGCATTATATTGATACATATTACATATTATACATATTGTTATATATGCATATATGTTGGTATATGAGTATATATTACCCATCAATTGACAGAAACTGCAGGTCGCAAATGGAAAATTCCTTTCATGTTCACTTATTTAAGAGAAAGAGAGGGAGAGAAAGAGAGAGAGTGTGTACGTGTGTGTGTGCACATGCCTAGATCTATGAGAGGTCCTAAACTACTATCAAGAATTAGACACAATCCCTGTCCTGTCCTGTGGGGTAAAAGGGTTGTATACGTGGGGAATTGTATTGCAGTGTCTTGGGTGGGATGATAGAGATGCACACACAGTATTTTGAAAGCAATGGAAACTGGCTCAGAAGTGATAGTGAGAGCAGCTCAGCTGCTCAGTTAAGCATTCACACCTTCTGACTTCTGGATTACTGGGTTTTTCCATTGGACTATGTTGTCATCCATAAACCAGCATAAAATCTGATACTCCTAATTGAAAATGAGACTGCAGTGGTGACTGTCTTCACAGTGTGGTGAAACGATGAGTGTAGATGCTGATGGACAGCTGTCCTTGGCTATGCTAAGAGTCTACAGAAAACTGTCTAATCCCTAATTTGGCGGTTTCATACCAAGTCCATCAATATTAGCAGCCCAGCTTGCCATCAGGCGTTGTTCGTAAACGTCAGCCCTCTGATGATGATCACCAAGCAGTGCCATCTGCTCTTCTGGTTCATCAGCAAGCACCAGCTAAGTGACATTCCTGGACAGTGTGCCAGGGCATCCTTTCTGCCCTTTCTGCCTGCCATCACTCTGCTCCAGCTCACACCATCCCATTGCATTAACACTGAGATATAGCTTCTTTTTTTAGTCTTCACCCTGTCAGACACTTTAGCATCCTCCCCCGGCCAAGTGTATTGGATGGAAAGCAGCAATGCCAGGATCTCCCTGGAGAATGTGTCAAGGAGGGAAAGCTGAGGACTGAAGCCTCTCTGGGGAGGTTATAATGTGAGAGGAGGCAGAGTATAGACAAAGTTTGGAGTCCCAGGGGAAAAATATTTAAAACTGGAATGAGATTGTATAAAAAATGCTTGGTCTCACAATGGAACACCAGACAAAGATTTTTAACTAGTTATGAAAGTTGTTGTGGGGTCTTGTAGAGGTAAGGCAATGTTGGATATTTGCATAGGGAATGAATAAGAAAATCCTAGCCCATTTATAAACCCATAGTTCCTCTAAATGTGCTTTAAAATGAGAAACAGACATGTCAGTGTATATGTGTGCATAAATCTGTATACACTCACAAGGAAGAATAATTCATGTTTTGTCCAAACTATTACAGTCTTTCAATTCCTCCCAGCAATGGATAGGAAAAGAAGGACTCATGTTTTGAAGCATACAGAAGCCTGGTCCTGTTCTTAGTCTTCGATGTTTATTGTTTCATTGAATTCTCGCAAAATGCTGCAGCACAGGTAATGGAGACTATCCGTAATTTATAGATGAGGAAAGTGAGGCTTGACAAGGGTGAGTAATTTGCTCAGGAGCCCAGATGTGTTGTGCTATGCAGGAATTAGCCACCACCATGCCCTGGCTCTCGATCACTGCTTCACTGTGCTGCTCACCTCCCATGTCCTTGATCGGCCAGATGAGGCCTTAACATGGGATTTAAGACAGAATAATGTGACCTGGAGGCTTGAGCTTCCTACGAAATCCAATCTTGTGTTTTCTCAACTGTAAAATAAGGATAACAACTATTGCAATGACTAATTCTCATGGACTATTTATAACAAAATCTGGTGTATGCTAAGTACTGAATAATACTTGTAACATAAATGGATAAATTTGTTTTCAGTTATTGTCTTAAACAGCGTTTAACCTTGCATAGGTCATTTAAACTCTTTGGGTTTCCCTTCCCCTCATTGTAAAAATAGCATTAATTAAAATTAACTAAGAGACTTGATGGGTAGATGCCATTAGAAAATACTAAATAGAAAATATCAATTATAGTGACCAAGATATTGTGTCCTCATTAAACCCCTCTCTCCCTCCCTTCCTCCTCCCTCCTTCTGCCTCTCTTCCTCCCTCCCTCCCGCCCTTCCTCCCTCCCTTCCTCACTCCCTCCCTCTTTTCCTTCTTCCCTCCCTCCCTCCCCTCCTTCTTTCCCTCTTTGCCTCCCTTCCTCCTTCCCTTCCTTCCCCCTCCCTCCACTTGCACCTAAGAATTTTATTTCTCTAGGGTTGGTGCAGGTAGTGCTGGAAGAACTTTCTGAAATACTCAAAGAAAATGATTTGGGTTGAATACTGAAAAAGTGTCATAGTATATCTCTCTGCCCCATGCCTACTCTGGCTCTCTGCATCCTTGTATTGATTAGTTTTAGCTTTAGTATCATGAGTGGTGATTTCAGTGACATTAATAATGGTGATTTGCTAGTTACCCTAGCAAAAATCCCTTTATTCATCCTAATTGAACCATCTCTCTCTCTCTCTCTCTCTCTCTCTCTCTCTCTCTCTCTCTCACACACACACACACACACACACACACACACACCACTTTCTAATAGAAAAAGGATTTAAGCATAATCACTTGACTTGCTTTCGAAAGCTAAATAGGCCTGCTTAGGAGGGCTTCAGTTTATAACAGAATATGCCTGTGCTTGAATCTGAACTAAAATTAATTTCTCCAGTATGTTTTGTTATACTAAATTTTGAATAATATGATACTCCTTTTGTTTTTCACAGTAGCAGCCTTGCTACATTTAAATTGAAACAGCCATATTAAACAGTTGCAGGAAAAGATAATAATAAGCTACACAGTTGTTGTAATTGGAGAAATCTGACTTACTTAGAAGCACAGGAACACATTTGTTATTTGAAATGTTAGAAACTGGTCAACAGTGAGATCGTTACTAACTTAACAAGGCCCTAATCTGTAGTATCTTGGTGTGATGACCATGAATATAACCCTGAAAATTTTTTATTTAGCTCTTGTTTTGAAGATATTTCATATAATTCATCTTATATGTTTCACTGTGTAAATTGCATTGCATTGCATAATACCATCATGCACACATCATCCAGAGTTGATTGCATCACTTTCTGATGCAATGCAATGCTACTGCCAGGCAGCTGCTGAAGGAAGCTCACATCAGCAGTGCACTGTAGAAAGCCCTGTCAGAAAGGTTGAGCATTGAAAATATTTCAGACATTGTGTGAGACAGTTTAAGCGACTGTTCCATAGAACTGTCATTATTTTATCCAGTTAGGCACAATAGGGAACAGTAATGCCTCGAAATTGCGTTAATAGTGTGGACAATTTCTGCTCTATTTGTGGGGAAGTGACATTTGCTAACCAGAAGAAAAGTTTCACTTCTCAAGTGAAGAAGGCTTATCATCTTTACTTCGGATGCAAGATTGGTGACCAAGACAAGCCTTGGGCCCCACATATATGCTGTGCTCCATGGACAACACAGCTTTCACAGTGGTTAAATGGCAAAGACCATCAATGCCGTTTGCAGTCTCCATATTGTGGAGAGAGCCAAGCAACCACATAAAAGACTGTTACTTCTGCTTGGTTCCTCCTCTTTCCAGAGGAATAACCAAGCAAAAGAAGTCGAGTATAGTCTACCCAAACATTCCGTCTGCATTGAGAACAGTTCCACATGGTGAGGGACTTCCTATTCCAGAACCTCCAGCAGAATATTCTCCTGATTCATCTGATGAGGACAAGGGCGAGCCGACCTATTCTTTGCCTGTTCCATCAGCATGCAGTGATCCAGATTTTCACTGTGGTGCATCATCACCCCACACAGTCTAACACAGGAAGAACTCAATGACCTGGTTTGTGATTTGGACTTCTCCAAGAACAAGGCAGAATTGATAGGATCAAGACTCCAACGATGGAATCTTCTAGAAGATGTCACAATGACTTTCTATTGAAAGCACCAGCAGCAGCTGGAGCCTTTCTTCAGAAAGGAAAGTACTCTGGTATTCTGTTCTGATATTGAGGGCCTCATGAATGCCTTAGAAATCACTCATGACCCACAAGAACAGAGACTATTTCTAGACTCTTTGAAACTGAGTCTTAAGGCTGTGCTTTTGCACAATGGAAACTGTGTTCCATCTATTCTATTCCTGAATGGCTGTACAAGAGACAAGGGAAGAAATCTAAGAAACAGTCTGTGACTTGATTTTTTTACAGGTATTAACCGCAGGCCTATTACTATCGGCATTTATTTTGTGATGTAAACATCCATTTATTGCAGATTACAAAAAAACTGGAGCCAAAATTAGAATTTGACTGTCATATTCGTGTTTAACACATACAAATTGATAGGAAATGACTAATTTTATTTCAGTAACGTGACTTTTGTAAAAATCTGTTGACCAGTGTAGTCAGTCCCTGACTAACATCACTTAACCCTCCATGCCCCACCACTTTCCACACCATCCTGAGTGAACTCTTCTGAGTTTTGATTTTTCTGCTTTCTCCTGCTCAGATGTCTTCAGTGACTTGCCCACTGGCTGACATCCAAAGCCCACAGGACCCCTGTTGCCCAACATGCATGGTATTGTCTGTCAGCGAGGCATCCAGGAGGCCTCCCCAAGGCTGGTCAGTTCAGATCCGAAGTATTGCTGTGTGGGATGGTACAGAGGGCAGAGATTTGGGGCAAATGTCAGGAACCAGTAGAGGTCAGTGAGGGACTGAAACAGTCAAGAACGTGGCAGTGCGATCCGATGAGGTCTAAGCAGAAGGATTCAGACTGAAGTTACAAAGGTGAAGGGACTGCAGAGATGATATTCTCTATGGGCCCTGGTATGACAAGATTTGTGGGACTGCCACTCTCATGTCTCTCAGTATCTTTCTTTATCTGTTTTTCTCTCTGCTCCCGTAGTGTGAGCTGTGTGCTAATCTAAAAAGGCCTCTAAGTATTGGAACTACCCTTCCAGTACTGTTATCTGTCTTTTAGACAAATTATTCTACTGTCAGTCCCCCCAAGTTCTTGATATTTTTTTCCTGTATTACTCACATAATCATTTCAACTTAAGCTTTTGCTTCCTTTCTGTCAATTGATCCAGTTTAATCTGCTCTTCCAGAATCTGCACAACTGTTTCTTGCTTCTTACTATCCTCCTGGTCTACTTCAGTCTAACATATTTTCTTTTCTTTATAAAACTTAAGATTCTTTCTATTATCCATTTCATTACTATTCACAGGTTCTGCTAACATATGATTTGTTATCTTAAAAAGTTATTTAAATCTTCTATTTTTATCTAACTTGTTTTTTTTAAAAATATATTTTATCTCACCATCTTGATTGCAAATTCCTAGAGAGTAGGAAACAGATTTTATATTGTCTTTTCTTTCCTATAAAACTTCTAATTATAAATTGTCAAACATATTTATACATTTAATTTCTCTTTCCTCTTTGAGAAAATGCAGACTGTAAGACCCCACACTTATGAAGTGAAATTAAGTTAAGCAATGTTCTAAAATTCTCTGACAGAAAGAATCATGACATAGAGAGAAAAACTGGCACCAATAGAAAAGTGACAAGTGTGAGCCTGGAGTAGCCGGTGCCTAAGGAGGAGTCTGGATTTAGTCCAGATCAAATGGTCTTTGGTGACAATGAATTGAAGATGGATAAGTATGTCCATCCCATGTGTAAGTTGCTCAGTGACATAAATAGGCCAAAGTGATTTGTGGACCAAAACCTGGTGAATAGGCAAGCACAAGTGAGGTGCAAATGCCAGACTACAAGAAGTTACCAGAACCTGCCTGATAGTATAGAATCAGGAGTAATAGATACATTCCTTACAAGCTGAAGGATAGGAACAGCTGGCAGTTAAGTACATGAGACATTGTAAATAGCTTGTGGTTGTTTCCTAAGGCATTTCCAATGGACATCAGAACTGTGAACTGCTCCTGAAAATAAGGTGTCTGTTGAGGATGGGTATAGATGGGGAACGTTGAAGAGGAATAGAAAATAGAAGAGGAATAAAAAAAAAAAAAAGAGGAAAATATTTTTTGAAATACTCTGGGGAAACCTTCTTACTTAAGCCTATAGAACTTTGCTTACTCTTGTCATTTTGAATTTAAAATGCATATGGGATCTCATTGAATAACTGTTGGTTAATACTCAGAAAAACAGATTGTGGTTGTGACTCCAAATTTTGAAGCAATCACAAATACCACATATTTTTCCAATGTGTGTGAAAACCACCCTGGGCTATGTTATAATTTGACAACCTCTATTCTAAAATGAAAGAAAAGGAATCCTGAGCATAACAGACAATCACATCGCCAGATTATCATTAAGACATCATATTTCTTTCTGATTTCAGGAAGCTCTAAAATCAAGAAGACAAGATCCATTTTATAGGCAAAACTGTTGCATTTTTAAAAGAAGAAAACTTTCTTTGCTTGTATTAAAAGCCTTTCTTTCCTATCTTTTACTTTTTTGTTTACCTACTTACTCCTTTCTGCTTGCATGGCTATATGGAAAGAGCTGAGGCAATCTAATATCAGCTCTCAATATTTCTTTAGACCCACTCACAAAAGCTTTTACTATATCCCTGCCATTAAAAAAAAAAAAGGTATCTCCCATTTACTTCATCACAGAATAGCAAATGAAAACATTTTTACATAGAATACTCTGCGGTGACAAGCATACAAGTTATCTGCCTCTCTGAAGCTTATTTGCATTTTCCTTGAATATAATTCTGAGACTTTCCAGTATGCTAGAAACAGCATAGACTTTGAAGATGGATAGACATGCATTGAAATTCAGTTCTGCCATTTACAAGGCAAGGGACTTTGCTGGGTTTTTCTCTTCTTGACCTTAATATTGGAGGATACAGGATTCATTCCTTGAGCCTCACCTCATCTTTAATTTCCTAAATTATTTTATCTGACCTCATTTTGGGATTTATATATCTTTATGTACTTAAATTAATATCTAGATTAAAACCAAAATGAGATCTTTTTAAAATGACTAAAGTTAAGGTAACAGCATCAAATGTGGACTAGGAAATGGAATATAACTAAGTGCAATTATTGTGGACAATGATTTGCCACCATGTAGTAAGTTGAAAATAAATGTGCTGATTAATCATATGATTTAGTAATTCTAGTCTTAATTGTATATGCCCAACAGAAATCATGTGTGTGTGGACAAAGAGGAACAGCCAGAGTATTCTGTTCATAGCAGCATTATTTTGAAAAGATTTATTTTATTTTTGCATACAAGCTGGGGTGTAGGTCAGAGGTGTGGAGTGGTGAGAGGGTTCACTAGAGACAGAGTGGGGAGCAGAACAGGCAGATGGACCAAAACACACTGCTGAGGGGAGCAGCGGGCGAGGCAGGAGAGGTCTGCTGCGCCATGTGTGACTCTCCCCGGCCAGGGATTGAACTCACGCCACAGCTGTCGACAGCTCCACAGCGCTGTGCTTAACCTGTTGTGCCACCAGGGAGGCCGAACATCTCCAGATTTTATGACTAAATGTTCCTCAGTATGACTGACTTAGAATTGATTAATATATAATACAATGACCACACATGGCAAAGGAAAGAATACAATTGGGATATTAATTATCTGTTGAGTAAGGGAGGGAGGAGGCAGCGACTGGGAAGGGCATGGGGGAGATTCTGGAGTTCAGGAAATGTTCTTATAGTATGGCTGGTAATAGTATGAGTGTTCACTTTGAGATAAACCATAGAATTGCAAAATTTTATTTTGTACATCTTAAATTATGCTGCATTTTACAAAAGAAATGGTTTATGAAATGTTAAAATGTTCTATTTCCAGTCCAGACTTCCTGCTGAAACGCCAATTATGTATTCAGCTCTCTACTTCATATATCCTCTTAAATAGCCAACATTTTCAAGCTGAAAATGTCCAAAACTGAACTACTGATATCTTCTTCCCAAACTTGTTTCACTTACTGCTACCATATGATGGCACCTCCACCTTTCTACTTGCTCAGACCCAATACCTTGATGTGAACTGTTGCTCCTCTCCTCTTATACTTCCACATCCAATTCATAAGTAAATCTATTTGAGTTTATCTTTAACATATGTCCTGAAGTGGTCTTTTCTCCAAACTCAACTACTAACACCTTGGCCGATGTTAGTGTGCCCTTTACCTGTATCTGCAGTGCTGCCCTAACTTTTTTCCATGTTTCCATATCGTCCCTACAGTTTATTCTCAGTATGTACCCAGAGTGGTCCTTTTTTCCTTTTTTAGGTTTCACATATTAGTGAGATAATACAGTTTTGATCTTTGTCTGTCTGACTTATTTCACCAAGCATCGTGCCCTTAAAGTCTACCCATACTGTCCAAATGAATAATGTAATTTTTTAGTTGAATTTGTAGATGTGTGATAAAATTCTACATATATTTTGAAAGAAATGCCAAAAATGAGAGGGTCATTCATTAATACAATTGGAAGGATAGCTGTGACATTGACTGAAAAAGGATTATTAAATGAATATATTTTGGCACAGAGTTACACAAAAGCTAATTTTTTTAATCTTGCATAGCAAGATAGAGACAAAACATCAGTACATTTTATGATCACTAGATGCTAACGCTTAGTTGATGACAAGACCTTTTCAAACAGAACTTGTACTGGAGGTCTGATGTGAAGATTAAATACAAATGAATCCGTATCTTACTTGTAGAAGGTGTTTTGATAAATTTTTGAAGTTATTCTTCTTTATATGAATAAAAAACTGATACTTGAGGTTGAGTAAAAAAGAGAAACAGTAACAAGTTAAGATAAAAATTCAAATTTACACTTCCATATTCCAAAGGAAAGAGTAAATGTAAGTTTATTTGTACCTCATAATAATCTTGGAAATTTCCCTTTATTAAGGAGGTTTTGAACCAAAACACTAATTCTGTTAATATGAAGCTTATTTGTATTTGACTCTTGCTTTCCAGCTATTATTCTGAGTACTAGAAACACAGCTTTGAATTAGCTCCTGTCACCACCTTCAGAAAACCTGGGAAATACATTAGAGAGACAAACTGGCAAATTACAGTGGCTGAAGCTTGAAAGCTGATGTTGTTGGTGTGCACTTTCCTGCTTATCTTTCCCACATCAGTTTGACTTCCATTGAGCCAAAATAGAATATCAGCAATCCTTCACCCCGTTTCCCTATTTAATCCTATCTGTCCCAGTCCTTTGCCAACAGCATGACGGTTCCCCTATGTATACAGTTCAGATGTCACCTTTCTGTTTCTGTTTCATCTCAAGTATTCACGTGATTGTTCATTCATCTAAGGCTGTATCTGGATTGCTTACAGTTTGCTTACAAGCACTATTTGAGATTCTGCTGCTAGCGTTCTGGCTATTTACTAAGCGGTTGTTTGATCTTGGCACAGTACTCAGCCTTCTGAATCTCAGTTTCCTTCTTTATCAAATGGGGGTGATGATGCAATGATCTTGCACTGAATTAATGAAGAACTTAGTGTTTCCTATAGCTTAGTGAGGATAAAGTACAGAGAAAAAGTATCTCACCCTGCAGTTCTCTCTCAGGGCTGACTCAATTTTTATTTTACTTTGATGTCTTTCCAAAAACCCTATGAATAGACTGAGACTATGTTTCCTATATTTTGTTCAGTGCTAGGATGTCTTTCTTTTCCTCTAATTCTTAGAAAAGGCATTTCTTTTTTTCTTTTCTTTTCTTTTTTAAAGATTTATTTATTTATGAATACAAGAACTAGGGTATAGGCCAGAGTTGTGGGGTGGTGAGAGGATTCATCAGAGACAGAGTGGGGAGAACAGGCAGTACTCTGAAGATTACTACTGAAGTACTCTGCTGAGGGGAGCAGCGGGCAAGACAGGAGAGGTCTGTTGCGCCATGTGGGACGCTCCCTGGCTAGGAATCGAACTCATGCTGCAGTGGCTGCTGATAGCTTCATAGTGCTGCTACTTAACCTGTTGCGCCACCAGGGAGGCCCAAGAAAAAGCATTTCTTACTTACTTTCCTACTTTTAAAAACTGTTACTTTGAATTTAGGGTAAATAGAAAAAAAAAATCCTTGCAACCCTGGGCAAAAGGCCAAGTGGGCTAATAAAACACCATTTTATTAACTAACTTTTAGAAAAGAAGGTGGTTTCTAATTTCCAAGCCTCTACTCTTTCTTAGAAAAGAAGATAAATGTTTCTAAACATTTAAATGAATGTTTCTAAACATTAAATGAATTTTTAGAAACCTTTGACTCTGGAATTGCTCTGAATGCACAAAGAAAGACTTAATATTTCTTCCAATATTGCAAATGTTTGTTAATTTTTTTAATGTGCAAGATCTCATAATGAAATTTTAAAATCAAGTGAATTCAAAGAATTAGGGATGCCAGGATAGCTTCAGTATTCTGTTCAATTTGCGCTTATCATGGAAGGTCATACTTTTTATATCTTTGTGAGTTGCTCTCCATCATTGCTGGCATGAACAATTATTTTTAATTTTCAAATTTTATGGCTTGTAATTGAGCTACATCAGCTAATCCCCATCTAACTAATAAGGTCCTCTGTTTCCACCTTTATTGATTAATCATCTGTTGGAGTTTTTAATATCCATTTGTGCCTAATTTGCTGATATTAAAAATGCCTCATTCCTGAGAGTAATGAATGATCTAAAGACAGGACTTTGGTTTTGATTTATGTAATATTGTATTCACTGGAGTTTGCTGAAAACCTGCCATTGGAGAACACTGCAGTAAAGAGCTCTGTAAGGGACATTTTGTAAACTTCAAAAACTTCCAAGTTCCTGGTTTATAAATTAATTTTTTTTAAAATTCAAATGTCTATATAGGTGCTCTAACACCAGCTTTTAATACTCAACCCCCTTGGGAACTACTTGCACAAACACTTCACTCTAGTCAGGAGACCATATTGTCTCCCACACAAGCCTTATGCATCTCTGCCCTTCACATAAGTAATCCTACACATTTTCAGTAACCAGCAAGAATTTTCTCTGCTTATTTAAATTCCATTTGTTAAGAGCCAAGGGTTGAAGGTCCAGAGTCACACTGATTTTTGTAGTTTTTCCTGTGTGCTATTTTACTGTGTACTATTCTTTGAACAAAACATATTTTGACTTCTGTATTTAACTTAATCTGTGCATGTCCTGTTTATTCACTATAATATAAGCTACTTTAAGATAAAGTCTAGTCTTATATACTCTGCGCTAATAGTTCCGGTATTTAGCAGAGGGCAAAGCTGGGCACTTTTTAGAAATACAAATTCTCAGGCCCATTCCAGATCTACAGAATCAGAAATTCTGAGGTTGAGGATAAGCAATTTACATTTTAACAAGCTGTTTACCATCTAGGAGACTTAAAAATACTGACACCTGCCTAATATTCCCAGAAACTTGGATTTTACTTACTCTGTGGTCATTGAGATGTTTCCAAGGCTCCCCATTTGAGAATCACCATAGTACACTGATTTCTTTCTCTCCCAGAGTGGCCAGAGTGAAGAATATAGTGAACACTCATATATTTGTTAGTTAAAATGAGTTTCTTTGAACTGTTTCAAGAGATAAAACTCTTTGGATAAAAACAGACACAGCTATTCCTGAGCATGGACTGATTTTGGAATTCTGCATTTCTTTTTATTCTTGCATTACCTTCCTCTTTCAGTCCATTAGATTTCAGCTTATCATACTTCCCCAAAGAACTCCAAATTAATCATATAATATAATTATTTAAGGAACCGTGACATGAAAGATTTTATCAGTTACATTGTCATTTCCCTGGGATTTTACGTGTGTGTGTGTGTGTGTGTGTGTGTAGCTATAATATATAGATGAAATGTATATAATATATGCCTATGTTTAATATATAACACTTGATACATAAAAGGAATATGTAACCTAAAAATCAAGAAGAATGATTAGACAAATATCTTTGAGCTCCACCATTCAACTTACTGGGTCATTTGAATTGTTTTATTAATATCTATAATCAATAGCAAACTAACATGATTTTGAACCATTTTATATATTATTATAAGCTAATTAAAGAGAGATATCAAGTAAAAAGTCTTTGTAGCAGTCATCAAAACATAATATATACACATATATATAACCTGTTCCCAAGTTAGCATAAGTTTTATATCATATATGTTTTAAAATGTTCTCACTAATCTTTCTGAGATATGATGAGTATACTTTGCTCGTCTTGAAAACATGGATTCATTTTTGAATTTAGGAGCCGTGTCACTTTCTAAATCTCAAGGTATAGTGTTAATATCCTGACAAGGGAGGACATGGTCTCTGGCTCCGTTCTATGAATTACTAACGTGCACTGTGAGAATTTAATAAGCCAACTCTTACAGTTCCATTCACTTTGTCTGTGTCTATTTTGCTGGTGCTGATCTAGACTTTATTAGAAAATATTCTTCCTGCCAGACCCTAAGTAAACACTTGTTGAAGAATTAGTGTTTATACTCATTCCTCTGTTTTTTCCCCTTCCTTCCTCTTTTCCTTCCTTCTCCAACACGAAATATTCTCCCTGTTTGGTTTCTTGAACATGTGTAAGAGACATTTCATGATTAGCAATACCTTTGCAAAATTTTAATTTTAAATGTAGGTGCTGGTGTATATAGATGTTTACTGTGTAAATTATAAGCCAACGTCTTTCAACAGAGGGTTGAAGGACCAAGTATCTCTTGACTTTAGATTCCTTGCTTTTAATATCAGAGCAAGGGAAAAAGGTTGATAGATATTTTCATATTTCATGTACATTTTTACAGAAATAATAATGTTAAGTATCTTGTCCCATCAAATCATTATAGCAATTTCAATTGAGTACTTAAAATCTGCATCTTTGCAATATTTCTCAATTTAACAAATCAGCCAGTGCAGGAAGTTATACCACAGATAAATGCATAGGTAAGATAATATATTAGAGGTATAATTTCCCTTATGCTTTTTTGGTTTAGATAAAATGATTACATTGAATTTAAAATGAAGTTTGCTTTTTACATATAGCTGATGATTTAAATAAATTTACTTCAAAGTAGTAAGTTTAAATTTATTTGTGTATTTGCCTATGTTTTCACACTGATTTACAACCTAAGTTTTCTACTGATGGGAACACAACTTAGTAGTTTATGTCTGATGTTTTGACTTATCTTTATCCCTCATTTCTTGAAGTTATCTCTGCATAAGTCATCCAATAATATCTACTTATTATGAAGCTTTTATACAAACAGGCAGGCATATTCTTAACACAATTTCCCCAAGAAACTTTTTTAAAGATTTATTTATTTATTCATACAAGCTGGGGTACAGGCCAGGGGCGTGGGGCAGCGAGAGGGTTCACCAGACAGATTGGGGAGCAGCACAGGCAGATTGAGTAAAGTACACTGCTGAGGGGAGCAGCGGGTGAGGCAGGAGAGGTCTGCAACGCCATGTGGGAATATCCTTGGCCGGGCATCGAACTCGTGTCGTGCTGTTCAAGGCTCCACAGTGCAGCGATTAACCGCTGTGCCATCAGGGAGGACATCCACATGAAACTTAATGCCACTTTCTGTATCATCAAACTACTATTATCCTGAATGTCTTCCCTAGTCCTTTTAATGATATTCAACTCATTTCAAAGTAATTAAAAATAATATAAAAATGAAGATAGTGTGGTGAGAGTAAAACTTAGTGTTTCTGAGAGGCAGTGTCATTACCCACATGAATGGCAACTGGAGCTCACAGTTTGCATGTCCTTCACCAATTCCCGCACATGTTTCTACCTCCCGTATCTCCCTGTAACCAAAGTGCTAGAGTTAACTCATGCGGAAATTATGTTTTCTTCTTCTGTTCTTTTTCACTGAGCGAATACAGAGATGACTTCTTAGGAAGTTTCAGTTTTGAAGGAAGCATCGCCTTTCTCTCAGGTTCCATTACCTCCAAGATATTCGTTCTCTGTTTCCCTATCATATATTTAAATGTGTTAGCTTTTGTGAAACACACCTTCACTTTCTTTCAGGTTATTAGAAACAGAAAGAGGCAATAATTAGAAAAGTAGGGCCTCCCCGGTGGCACAGAGGTTAAGTGCTGTGCTGTGGAGCTGTCGGCAGCAGCGATGAGAGTTCAACACCCAGCCAGAGAGATTCCCACATGGCGCTGTAGACCTCTCCTGCCTTGCCCACTGCTCCCCTCAGCAGTGTATTTCCGCCGATCTGCCTTTTCTGCTTCCCGCTCTGTCTCCGGTGAACCCTCTCGCCTCCCCACACCTCTGGCCTGTACTCCAGCTTTTATGCATAAATAAATAAATCTTTATTAAAAAAAAAAGAACAAAACTCTTTCTTTAAAAAAAAAAGTAGAAAAGAAGGATGCATAACAATACATTGTTGGTGGTAATCAGCGTTTATAAAAACATGTTTCCTGGCGACATAACCAAATTGTGTGATTTATTCCTAGGGAAAATCAGGGAAGCACATTTTCATCTTCTCAAGGAAAACCAGTGGTTAGGCTCTGCCATCATTAGTAGAGAGTGAATCACAGCAGACTCTGATGGACGGAGGGAGATGAGCGTTTCTCTTTGATTGACAATGACACAATTTAATAAGAAATACCACAGGAATGTTCACTCCTTTGGGGCTCAGTTCTCTCATTTAAAAAATGAAAGCCTTGAACTAGTTTAACTTGAGATATTTTCCGGCTCTTAAAAGAATTCCCCCAACTACTAATGTGATTCCTCAAGAAGTCTGTGTATGACTCAAACTAATAAAATAAGTGCTAGTGAGATTACAGTGTAATTTCATTCATTTCAAAAATTATGATAGCCTTTGTGTAGAAATAACACTGTATACATTTAAAAATATACCATGCATTCATCAGAACTTGTATTTGTTAATGTTTAGTGATGGAAATCACATTATTTAAGTTGTCCTTTTCACTAACAGAAAGACTCAAACTTCTGATTATTCCACACTGATAGAAAACAAAGCTAAAATAAGAGACCTATCACAGGGCCTAAATTCCAGCTGTGTTCCTTGTTTTAATAGTGCTGCATGGTTTGCAACTGTATTGCACGATCTTGATTCACTGTCATCTCTGCATTTCCTTGATAAAAAGACACTGGACACAGAGTGTCACCTGCATATTGAGATTCTGTCCTTACGAATTAATATGGAGCCTATATTTGGGGCTATAGTCCTCCCAGTTTGCATTCACACTGATCTGTCATCTGAAGAATAACGAAGATGTCTGAAATTGTCCTAGAATACCTACACTCAAATGTATATATATTCAGTGAGAATCTCTTGGACAGCTTTCAGGTGATCACAAACTAGATTTTAGTTAAATAGATTTCAGGGTAGAAGCACAGTTTTACACAAAGTATCTCTAGGTAACACATTCAAATATATAACATTGCCGACTTGTCAGGAAGCTATAATTCTTTCATTTTAAAGATGAAGAAACAAATCTTAGGTTGTGTTTTGACAATAGACTGGTTTCTGAGTCTTCTAACTCTAAGTCTCAGTTTTGGAGATTAAAGAGTTAGATCTTCATGGAATCCATGCTAAAAAAGCATGTTTCCTTACATGGGATAGCATGCTTCCTGAGATGGGATGCTGCAGGGGCATCTTCTGTGTCCTCTAACAATTTTACAAAGGTGATGGATATCCTGGTACCATGCAAAGCAGGCATATTTTTAATGTTGTGTCTGCATGTTATGCCATAGATAAGAGTTCTGTGACCGGCTGTAACCGTAACTACCATTAACATTATCCATGAAATAATGCATTTGGAGTGATGAATACATTAGGATGTCAAGGCTTATAATTACTTTAGTGCTTGGAATTATTTCTCTTAGATATGTGTAGCTAGTGTTTAGCTACATGTAACTAAGATCCAGGGAAAAATTGACTCATCAGATGTTTTATAAATAATGCTAAAGAAGGAAAGGTTAAATAAAACAGATCATATCCTTTCTCAATTATCACAGGTAGAAATGGAACTAGGATCATTCAGAATCCTAAATAACAGATAATCCAAAGGTCATCTGTGTCTTTGGAACATATAATGCAATTTCTTTTGCAGTGCATTTTCTTCTTGTTATGTAACTAAATAGGTAATTTTGTTTTAATTTCCGGAGAATGATCCAGTTTAAGGTGAAGGGTTCAGGGGCACATGTAACTCCCAGGAAATAAGGCTCACAGCAGCAGTCACAGGAAGGGGTCCACCTGAAGATAATCATAACCCACTTCTCATGGTCACATTTACCAAAAGCAAGGAGTTTCCAAATGGGGCCACAGGAAACACTGTGTTATTTAGCACTTTGTTTCCTCATCAGCTTTAAGACTCTTATTTGTTACATCACACAAAGAAAAGCCACTATAGGTGTGCCAGGGTGAATAATCAAGTTTCTAGCTAAGGATGTTACAGAAATTCATCAGTCTTGATGAGAAATAAACAAAAACACAGCATGTTGCTGTCTGAGGATTTACTTGTTTTGTCTAGTTTTCCTGTAATTAGTGTAGGAATACTTTGAGAGCAACAATTCAGTTTCCTTTGTTTTGTTCATAGTTAGAAGCCCGTGTCTTGAGTATGGTTGAATATTCAATATATGCTAAAAGGAAGAAAGAATAAAACGTATTCTCCTTATTTTCTTCTAATTTCAGGAGGAAGGATTTAGGAACTTGATTTTTTTTTTTTTTAAAAGGACCCGGGGATATAAATATAGATTTGTTTTTATTTAACTGTCTTTTCAATTAGGCTTCATTCTACATTTCCCCTGACATAATTGATGACAAATACCCTATATACATTTTTTTCAAAATTAAAGCTTTTACATCTACTGTCTTATACTGCTTCTATCAGGAACAGATATTACATGGGGAACATTGAACGTGAATATGTTCTAATTAGCTTCCTCCTTGGATTGTTTTATTTGATGATTACTATAGATTCAGTTAATTCAGGGTGGCTTTTGACTGATCCAAGGGAAGTGAAATGGGAACAGGTAATGTCAATAAATATTTTTGAAAAAATACACTCTGCTCTTCAAAGTTCACTTGAAGTTCAAGAAAATATGTGTGGACAAATTTCATGAATAATTCATTTGAATTTTGCATTAGCTGTTAATGAAAATCATGAAATGATTTATGATAAACTAATTTGTTATGTCTTTGTGTATTTCCCTCTCAATCATGTTTCTATTCTTGTCCTGAATTACACCAATTCTTTTACTGTGAAGAAACAATTATGTAGTGGAGATATCCATAAAAGTCTTTCTCCTCTGTTCATGCAATATAGAGACTAGGCAACTCTTTATACTGCCTCATTATTTCTGGCAAGCTGCAAATGAAAGATAATTTATTAGAAATATTTGAATACTGAAGAATTTGTAATTGGGGGTCACTGTTATTTCATATCACCATTTTTTTTTTAATGTTGGGCAGCTGTAGAGATGTTCAGCAAGGCTGCTTCCAATAAACCATGAATCATCTTTTAGTAACATTCTGAAAGTTTTCAAAAATTTTACTCTGCTTTTGTATCGTGCTCCTATGACCCAATCAAAGGTGGTATTGAGTAAAATGTCTGTGTCAAAGATGAAGACACTGAGACCCTGTTGGCAGCTTTGCTTCTATTTTGTGGTTGGAACTGACCCAGAGGGAGCCTCTCATTGTTGCCCATTAGCATTGTAACTTCTGGTTCTGGGCTGGTGTCAGAACTATTATGACACAACATTGATTTCAACTTGAGGTGAACCATTCACTTCCAGATCTGTTCCCTTGTCTTTTTCACTTGGCATGTTTTCAAACACGAAGAGGTTGTTACATTTATCAATTTGTTAGCAAGGGGAATGAGGGGCAAGCTGGGACCCCCAAACCTGCCTGTTCTAAATGGGTTCTGCCGTTTGCCACATAAAGATAAAACATACTCTTATTATGTAAAACCTTCAAAAGCAGAGAACTTTAATACAATTTGTGTGCAATAGAGAGTAGAGAAGAGAAAGAATGTAGTTAAAATAATTTCCAATTAAACCCCAAAGTTATACATCCACTTGTGGGTAAATGCCCAGCCAAACGGGGTCCATCCAAAGTGGGGCTACTGATGCCTGAATGCTTGCCACAAGTCTAAGGCACTTTTTGGTGGGGAACCATAGGAAAGTGGCAGAAGGGGCCAGGCAAGTCTGAAAGGAAAAGAACAAAATCAAAATAAAGGCTGCCATTGTCAGCCTCTGACACTGCCACTATCAGGAAGTCACCCATGTCTCTTTCGCTTTGAAGTGTCTCCATCCATGCCCCCCCACGTCTGGTACAAGTTCACGGCCAAGAAGCAACCTTGGCTTCTCCTCGTGTCTCCTCCAAGTCTTCTTATCTTCTAGTCTTCTTCTCCCAAGTCCTTCTCCCAATCCTTTATTTCCTTCTCCCTGCTGCTCAGCTCCACCCTTCAATAAGTGGGGCAAGGAACATGGAATCTCCCCTTTCTATGGGGATTAAATAGGAAAACGTATAGTTATACAAGGAGTAGACTATCTTTCCCTACTCCTTCTGCATTTGCTTCTCTACCCCACTTCCTCTATGACCACTTGCAAAGTGGTGTTTAGACTAGTGAGCAGACAAATGACACAAAATGGCAACTTTATTGTAGGGATAATTAATAACACCGGTCAACAAATTTTTACAAAAGTCATGTTACTGAAATAAAATTAGTCATTTCCTATCAATTTGTATGTCCTCAACACGAATATGACAGTCAAATTCTAACTTTGGCTCTAGTTTCTTTTGTGATTTTCAGTAAATGGATGTTTACATCATGAAATGCATGCCAATAGTAATAGGCCTGCGGTTAATACCGTAAAAAATCAAGTCATAGACTATTTCTTAGATTTCTTTGCTTGTCTCTTATACAGCTGTTCAGGAGCATCTCTGGGGAGTGTCCAGCAGTAGTGAGCCAGTAGACGGTTTCCATTGTACAAAAGCACAGCCTTAAGAATCAGTTTTGAAGAGTCTAGAAATAGTCTTCATTCTTGTGGGTCATGAGTGATTTTTAAGGCATTCATGAGGCCCTCAATATCAGAACAGAATACCAGAGTACTTTCCTTTCTGAAGAAAGGCTCCAGCTGCTGCTGGTGCTTTCAATAGAAAGTCATTGTGACATCTTCTTCTAGAAGAGTCCATTGTTGGAGTCTTGATCCTATCAATTCTGCCTTGTTCTTGGAGAAGTCCAAATCACAAACCAGGTCATTGAGTTCTTCCTGTGTTAGACTATGTGGGGTTGATCATGCACCAAAGTGAAAATCTAGATCACTGCATGCTGATGGAACAGGCAAAGAATAGGTCGGCTCGCCCTTGTCCTCATTAGATGAATCAAGAGAATATTCTGCTGGAGGTTCTGGAATAGGAAGTCCCTCACCATGTGGAACTGTTCTCAATGCAGACGGAATGTTTGGGTAGACTATTCTCGACTTCTTTTGCTTGGTTATTCCTCTGGAAAGAGGAGGAACCAAGCAGAAGTAACAGTCTTTTATGTGGTTGCTTGGCTCTCTCCACAATATGGGGACTGCAAATGGCATTGATGGCCTTTTGCCATTCAACCACTGTGAAAGCTGTGTTGTCCATGGAGCACAGCATATATGCGGGGCCCAAGGCTTTTCTTGGTCACCAATCTTGCATCCGAAGTAAAGATGATAAGTCTTCTTCACTTGAGAAGTGAAACTTTTCTTCTGGTTGGTAAATGTCACTTCCCCACAAATATAGCAGAAATGGTCCACGCTATTAACGCATTTTCCAGGCATTACTGTTCTGTATTGTGCCTAAATGGATAAAATCATAACAGTTCTATGGAACAGTCGCTTAAACTGTCTCACACAATGTCTGAAATATTTTCAATGCTCAACCTTTCCGACAGGGCTTTATCTTGTGCACTGCTGATGTCAGCTTCCTTCAGCAGCTGCCTGGCAGTAGTACTGCATTGCCTCAGAAAATGATGCAATCAACTCTGGATGATGTGTGCATGATGGTATTATGCAATGCAATATTACATCATTCTAGGTCGATTTAGGATGTTATTGCAGTCCTACTGGATAAATGAAGTGTACATGGTAAAACATATAAAATGAATTATATGAAATATCTTCAAAACGAGAGCTAATAAAAATTTTTCAGGGTTATATTCATGTTCAGCACACCAAGATAATACAGATTAGGGCCTTTTAAAGTCAGTAACAATCTCAATGTTGACCAATGAAATTTAAGAAAAGAAAAAAGACTATTCAACTGTTCCCTGTACGGTTGGGTCAGTTAAGCAAATTCCCTCAGATTCTTAGCTGAATCTAAGAGGACCAAGATGATACAAGCTAGTTAGTTATCTCTTAAAGGGCACTTTTGAAGAAAAGTCACTGGTTTTCACTCACTTATGGAAACAAGATACTTTAGGATCAGAGAGAAGAAAGATCTACATCACTAATTTTGGGTGGGACTATATAAGATAAGCTCAAAGGTAATTAAAAAATAATTTCATAGGATGTTTGGAAAATTATCTGCATTTCTATCTGCTAAATGTTCAGAATTGGGCCTGGCACATACTAAAAGTGGTGTGTTAATATTTATAGCAAATATTTAAATAAGTTCAGGTGTTACCATGATAGTTGTTTAGTACCATATTTTATTTTCCTCTATTTAATGTTTTATGAACACCTAATCTGGGCCAGATGTTGTGTTACCTGTTGGATATCAAAGATAAAGAGCCATAGCCCTGCCCTAAGGGAATATTTGGGCTCCCCATTGAACGCTGTTTAATCTTGTCACTGATAAACCTGCTTCAGGAAAAGCCAGTGAGTGTGGCCTCTTTTCTTCTTCTTTCCCCTTAGCAGAGATAGCACAGTCTCATCAGGAGTCTGGAGTCCTTAGATTTCCTGCAGTCTGGTTTCTTTCAAGCTTTGTTAGACTGGAGGGTATAACCCCTGGACCTGTTTTCTGGGCAATTCTTGAGAGTTTTATGGAGTGAGATGGGATCCCTACACCCAGCCTTCTCATCAAAGTGTGCATCCACACTGGGTCAGATATACCTTCAAGATCTGTCTCGTCTGCCCCACTGGGCAAATGTAAGTCCTGCAGCAGCACCCTCTATAAGAATCTCTCATGCTCCTACCAGTCTGCATTGCCATTATAGCACTTCCCCAGAGAAGCATCCTCTTCTTGCCCTTTCCCCTCTTCCTGATATTTTCCCACTACCTCCCCTCATCCTGTCTCCATCCACAGGGGAGCAGGGGCTCCCTTTGCTGCTTATACATCATGATGGTATAGGTTACAATAATTCTTGATTCACGGTCCTTCATCCCCAATCAATTTGGAGTGTCTTAAACAGAGTAGTGGTCTGTCTTGTTGAGTGGTCTGTCTCAGCTCTGTGCAAAGACTAAAGTAGATACTCACAGATGTTGGGTGATGGAAGGCAGGAAAGAAAAGAAAAATAGGAACAAAGGAGGAAGGACGGAAGGAAAGAAGGGAAGCTAAGGAGTGAAAGAGGAAACACGAAAGGTGTAGGCCTTGAAACATGCAATAAAGGGTCAGGCTGACTGTGAGAATCATGTTGATTAAACATGACTTCATCATGAATAAGTGCATGGTAAAAAGGGGAGAAAGGAAATAAAAATACCTAAGTTGCAAATAAAACTCACTTAGTAGAAATCCAGAGAGTTCTCAAAAGGACTTTATTTCTCTGTGTCTCAGTTTATCTATAAAACAGCAGGTATATTGACATACACCTGCTTATGTCAAGCTGGAGAAACCAAAACACACAGTGGCTAAGAGCACACTTCTGGGAATCTGACTCATGAGGAATATGTCAAGAGGCAACCAAATCTCTCTGTTCCTCAGTTTCCATCTCTATGAGAGAGACAATAATAATGCTCAATTTTTAGTTTATCTAGAAGAATGATTGAGAGAATGTGTTTCAAGCAGTTAGGGCCCAGAAGTTGCTCAATAAATACTAACCATCATTATTATGATAGTCATGATAACTGTGACAAAGTTTTAAAAATAATTGTTAGTTGCATATAAGGGTGGTAAATAAGTCATAAATATTATGACACAAGTAGTGTTGTCATTATTATTCTAAAATATTTTTGCAAAAAAAGTTAAAAAGTTCAAAAAGTAAAATATTTCTAAGCCTCTGACTAATACTTGCATACACCCCAAAATAGACCATCCATGATGATTATTGTATCAATTATTGAGAAAATTGAATTACTTTTTAAAAAAGATTTATTTATTTATGCATACAAGAGCTGGGGTGTAGGCCAGAGGTATGGAGGGTAGCAGTGAGAGGATTCACCAGAGACAGAGTTGGGAGCAGAACAGGCATATCGACTGAAGTACACTGCTGAGGCAAGCAGTGGGCGAGACAGGAGAGGTCTGCTGCACCATGTGGGAAGCTCCCTGGCCAGGATCGAACTTGTGCTGCAGTGGCTGCTAATATCTTCACAGTGCTGAGACTTATACCTTGCACCACCAGGGAGGCCCTAGATTAACTTTTACCTATCAGGAATGTTTACAAGTCACTTGAACTTAAGACAATTTCCTAATAAACATTATAATTTTTAAAAGATAACTTCAGGTTCATTAGGACTAGCATGACCATCTGTTTAGGGATGCCCATGAATTATTGCTGTTATGGTGTAATTATTAACTGAAGTCCCGTTCGTTCTCAAGAGTGTCCTGTCCTGGTTTGACTGATAAATTATATGACCATCCTCATGGAAAAGCACAGAACATGAGTGAGAGTGCTGTCCTTAAAGCAAGTGGGTAACAGCAAGTGATATGAAGACACTAAACTGCTGCCTTGGCTCTAGTTTCCTCTGCAGTAAATTGGAAGACTTAGAGTTTCCCACACTCCCTTGCTTTCTAAAAGTATCAAATGAACTAAGGATTTAAGGAGTTTTGAAAAACAAAATGTATGTTTTAATGTCACTGTCAATTTTTCCAATTTGATGGCAGAAAAGAACCAAAACATCAGGAAAGTAGTACAGGGTGGGGAAGTACAGAGGGATGTTATGTCATCATTTAGCTTGGTGTTGTTCTGGGACAGATACATGCCTCAAGGTGATCACATATCCAAGTGTTGCACAAAAGTCCTACTCAGTGGTAAACTTCAGAAGTGATCAATGAGAGACAGGGAAATCTTTGGAAAAGTCTTGGATTCAACTACTGCATCTCTCACTCACTAGGTTGAGGCCTTGGGCAAAGCACTTAGACCTCTATGGACCTCATACTTCTCATCAGTTGAATGAGAAAAATATATTGGGCCTCCCTGGTGGCCTACAGGTTAAGTCTCAGCGCTATCACTGTGACAGCCTGAGTTCAGTCCCAGCCAGGGAGCTGACTCACATATGGTGCAGCAGACCTCTCCTCATCCACTGCTCCCCTCGGCAGTGTATTTCAGTCTATCTGTCTGTTCTACTCCCTACTCTGTCTCTGGTGATTCCTCTCACTTCCTCCCCCCTGCACCTCTGGCCTACACCCCAGTTCTTCTTTGCATAAATAAATAATCTTTAAAAATAATGAAAAAAATGTAAATTTGCCTTTGTGGAGTTGTTACTGGAAATTAGGTGAAGTACATACTTCTGTAACAGTAAAGTCTTCTGACACAGGTTAGCAATTGATAAAGACTGGTGACCTAAAAGTAAGAGACACTCACAGATATTAGTTCCTAATAAATAAATAGAAAGGTAAACACTGGGTATGGTGAACACTGAGTGAAATTAAGCCTGATGCCTCAATTCTTTCTTGTTGATTGTTTTTTAAAGATGGAAATTAGCAACATCTCAGTGAAATTAGAGTCAATAGCGCTTTTCCTTACATGTGATGACAGTTAGTAAGGTTCACCATCTTTGTGACAGGACGCAGGCAGATGCCAGAAGGTGATTTCGTCAGTCAAAGCAGCACTTGAGAGCTCCAGAGTTGTTCCTCATATTCTCGTTTAACAGGAGCGCTGAAATTGAACAAGGGGAGTGACCCATTTTCTCTGTAGGTGAAAAGTCTAGTCATGATGAATTCACTGGCCTCAGGGAGTTGATAAAACCAGAGTTATAAGCTCCAAAAACTTTTAAATATAATGTGACCAGGGCCTCCCTGGTGGTGCAGTGGGTTGAGCGCAGTGCTGAGCAGCTATCCAGAGCCACTGCAGCACAAGTTCAATACCAGCCAGGGAGCTTCCCACATGGCACAGCAGATCTCTCCTGTCTCATCCACTGCTCCCCTCAGCAGTGTACTTCAGTCGATCAGCCTGTTCTGTTCCCTACTGTGTCTCTGGTGAGTCCTCTCACCACCCCACACCTCTGGCCTGCACCCCAGCTCTTTTGCATAAATAATTAGGTCTTAGAAAAATATGATGTGACCAGCTTACTTGTACAAGGTGGAGCTGAGAATTCAAAATGAAGAGCGCATTGCTGTTTTCGGTGATGGGGACAGAAATTGCATCTAGACCCACCTCTCTTAAATTGTGGCTTCCTTACTGAAAGTGTCTGGGGGACCCCCACGGTAGCATTAGCTATCATCACAGCTGTTCTTAAAAATGGCTTTTGGGGATCCAGCCAATGCATTTGAAAAAATTGGAAATTCTCCACTGGATAATTAATTCTGTCTTAATAAAGATGAAAATGTCAGGATAATGTCCATTTTCGTAATGACTCATGAATTGGCTACCAACATTTTCCTAGTGGATTAAAAAATGTTAATTATTTTGCACCTACTAAATCCTTTGGATTTTTCAGTTCAATTTTTATTTCCAGTCTTCTTTCAAAAGCAAACAATGAAAATCTCCACACAAGTCTTCTCATCTCCAGCAGTCATTAATGGATGGTCATGAGTGAGTTTTAGGACCCCTGTGACTCTGCTTCGTTTGGTGTTTGGTTTTTCATTTGAAAAATTAAAAGATTGAATTAGACCATTTTAAAGACTATGTTTGTAAATAATTTAGGTACCACTTGGAACAATATTTATACTAAAGCAACTCAAAGGCACTTGTTTTCTTTTTAAATGAAACAAATTTTCTTTGCTGTTTGCCCAAGAGAGAGACTGCTAAGTATCCAGACAGAATGTAAAGTATCTGCCTGGGCTCTGCTCTGTCGCTGAAATTACACTTAATTACGGGAAGGACCCCACAGTCCAGCCAGGGCACAGTCTTTATACTGTCCATGTCTCTTGTTCCATTTCTTGGAACTGTACACTGGTCCCTCCTGGCTCTGTAGTTGCCTCCCAAACAAGGACAGATGCAGCCCAGATAAAAGGTCATAAAAAAAACAATTCAAAAAATATTAAGAATGAAATTCTGATATGCTGTTTCTAACTCCCCTGGGTCCAAAGTTACATCGCTAAGCCCAGTAATGTCTGGAGGAGTAGGAATTGAGGACGCCCCCTCACCCTTCTGCTTGTTTTGCTTCTGTTGTGCGTGCGTGCTCTATTTCCTGCCTAGTCTGGGAGGAAGTCAGAATGTGTTAGGTAGTGTGATGTGGAAACAGTGATATTTGGCAGGTGCACAGCATAAGAATTGATGTGACTTAGAAGAACATAGGACTATTTGGAAATGTTGGCCATGTCCATAAAAACAGGCTGTAGAACTTCTGGAATTCATAAGTTATAGATTAGGTTGCAGTGATCAGAAAAGGCCTTCTTGTAGAGGTGGGAATTTAACTATACTTGGAATACAGATATTCCCAAGAAATGAACACTTCCAACCAGGCTTGGAAAGGCCCAGAGGCAAGTATACACTGGCATGCAGCAAGTTCTGGGAGGACTGAGTCAGCATGTGGAGAGTTTAGGTTTATGGAGAGTGATGTGATTAGAAGATTAGGTGGGGCCAAACTGAGGAGAGATTTGAAATAGCAACCAGGGAGGTTAAAAATAATAAATTAAGTATTGACAACACAAAAATATTTACTCACACTAAACACTAAAAAAAGCAGAGAACTTAATTATCCATGATGTGCAGGATGCTGGAATTGAGTATAAATTTAGACTATTCATATGAAGATCCCCTTTCATTTGCAGCCTTTAGGGAAAAAAAATTGGGGGAAGCGAGGAAGTTTGAAAACACACATGTTTTAGTACATTAGTGGGTCTGATGTAGATAAAAGGCAGGATTCACTGATAAATCAATAGTTACATAACTTTTGCTCATCTTACAGAGAAAAAAGAAACATAATCCCATCAATGCTTTGACTAAGCAAGGGTAGTGAAGGAAAAGATTATCAAACTAAAAAGCTTCTGTACAGCAAAAGAAACATTAATCAAAACAAAGAAACAGCATACAGACTGGGAAAAAAATTTTGCACTCCATACAACAGACAAGGGACTGATCCCAAAAATCTACAGAGAACTCACACAACTCAACAAAAACAAAGCAAAAAATCCAGTCAAAAAATAGGCAGAAGAACTTAAAACACACTTCTCCAAAGAAGAAATGCAAATGGCCAATAGGCATATGAAAAAATGCTCAACATCCCTCATAATCAGGGAAATGCAAATAAAAACCACAATGAGATACCACCTAACACCAGCAAGAATAGCACACATTAAAAAAACAAGGAACAACAAATGTTGGCGAGGATATGGAGAAAAAGCAACTCTCCTACACTGCTGGTGAGAATGCAAACTGGTCCAACCACTGTGAAAAGCGGTATGGCGGCTCTTCAAATTGCTAAAAATAGAGCCTCCATATGACCCAGTAATACCACTTCTGGGAATCTACCCAGAGGACACAAAAACATTAATCCAAAAAGAGACATGCACCCATATGTTTATTGTAGCATTGTTTACAATAGCTAAAATATGGAAACAACCCAGATGCCCAAAAAGAGATGATTGGATCAAGAAGATGTGGTATATATACACAATGGAATACTACTCAGCATTCAAAAAAGATAAACATATGCAATTCGCAACAACATGGATGGAGCTAGAAGGGATAATGCTCAGCGAAATAAGCCAGAAAGAAAGAGAAAAACATCAAATGGTTTCACTTATAACCGGAATATTAGTGAACCAAACAAGAAAGAGACATCCAGCAAGGGAGGGGGAGGATAAGGGCTCAGAATGGGGTAGAAAAGAGCAGAAGGGACTATGGTGATGGTTCACGGGTGAATTGGTGGTGGGTAACCTATGGGGAATACACAATAATGTAAAAAATAGGAATAATAATAATTAAAAAAGAATGATTTGACTTAGAAAAAATGCTATATACTACCTGCTCTAGACACTATTGTTTAAATATTTCGGTAACACCTATAAAGACTGCATGTGCAGAAACACAGGCTTTGTGCAGGCTCAGGGAAATAGACATGATGATAGGATGGTGGTCACAGTAGCTGTCAGATATTGAAGGGTTGTCAGATGAGAAAGGACTTATTATGTTGCTCCTGTTAAAATTTAAAGCCAAAAGATGTCACGTGAGTCTCTGCAGCTGTAAAACTAGTTAGTGTTCAATACTGGACTAGAACTTGAGTCTCCTGATAATGTTGCATTCTCACTAAAAATGCAGTGAAGATAAAACAGACAAACGCTTAAGTTACAAAGGGCCAGATTTAATTTCAACATGAAGAAGTAGTTGCTTAGGATAGAAGCTCACCGACAAAATTAATACCATGGAGGACAGAATTCACGTAGATGCTTTGGTTGTCTGCTCAGGGCAGAGAGCCAAGAATTTTTACCTTAACTGCCATTTTGCATTTGATTCTATTAGCTACCTGAGAGATGGGCAATTTGGGAAGATATGGACAAATTCCTAAAACTATACAATCACCCAAAGCTAGACAAAGAAGATATAGAACACCTAAACAGACCAATCACAAGTAGTGAAATTGAAACAGTAATTTGGGGATCAGATTCTATAATGAACCTCTACTTATGAACCAGCAGACCATTGTCTTCTCAGTAATTACCTATAGGAACCATTTTTATAAGACTTCTTTTCTTTATGTCATCCCATACTTGGTCTTGCTCTATAATTTGTGAAGAAATAAATTACAGGTCATGTCAGATTTAATTGACGATTTAGGGATTGTCTCTTAAAAAAATACTAAAATACTCTAAATATTTGACATTGTCATCGCAGCACAAGCAAAGTTCTCTGTGTTAACAGAAGCATCCCTGGGAAGGAGGAAGCCACTCTGCTGACCGCAAGGTATCGGTAGGACTGCTCAGTGGGTATATGAGGCTCCAGAGGCAGACACAGCTTCACTCCAGCAGTGAAATTCATTCAAGGTGTGGCTGCAGCAACTTATTTTATTGCTTGGTGCCTCTGTTTCCTTTTCTGTAAGAAAAGGTTAGTGCGTTGTTTACTTTCAGGGAATGGCTGTGATCATTCAGTAAATGAGTTAATGAATGTGGAGATCTTGTTACAGAGCCTGAGACTTATTTTGAGTTCAGTAAGAATTAGCTGCTACAAGAATCATTCATGTGATGTGTCTCATGTTTTTTGCCCTGAGGTAAATCAGTTTACTTTGCACTTCATGTGCTCCATGGTATCATGCAGAAATTATGCTATAGGAAATTAGTGTTTCTACTATTATGGGGATACGCATGTCTGAGTGTCTGTGTTTATGTATCTGCATGTGGCTGCAGTTACACAGGCACCATTTTAAGTACATCTTATATATAACAACAAGGTTTTAAATACAGAAATATACTGTATTGATGACTCTCAGTTTGACCTACTCACTTTGAAATTTTGGGGTTGAATTTAGACCTATGGAAAAGAGTTGGGGGGCTCATCGTCAGAAAGCAGAATTCAAAACACACACCATTATTTTTAACTACGCAACACTGAGAAAATATTTTCATAATCCTGAGCCTACATGTCTTCATTTTGGAAATAAATAAAACAGTAATTTGTCAGTAATGATGAGGGGCTTAGGAAAGGCAAGTGAGAAATAAATGTAAAATTTTTAAAGATGGAATGACCTACATAAATGTTACTCATTCCATATGCACAGATGCCCACACCTGCACGGCAGGGTGTGTGGGCACTTCTATCGCAGGGCAGTCAGGTGACACCCTATACGGGTAGACAGACACCTGGGTCTGGGTTTTTATCTGGCTCTCCTGTTTATTAGCTACACAGGTTTTAATGCTTTCCTTTGGTAAATAAAATGTCATGCTTTGTCTTAGAAAATTAATGAGAGGACTAAAATAAATACTACATGTAAAGAATTTTAACTGTCTGACAAGTATTAAGCACTTAAGTGGTTGCAATTATTTTTATTGTCACTTGTCACTCAGGAAAAAAAATAAAATAAAATTCAGCTGCGCCAACATGGGATATCTAGTCTCTCAGCAAGTTACTCAGAGTTACAGCAGAAGCTGCATGATCCTACATAGCAAATTTCCCTTAGAGTTTACTTATGAGAAGCCCACTCACATTATGGAAAACTTCCCTGCCTTTTTCAGAATCATGGATCAAAGCCATCTCTCCAAATGTACAATCTGTAGCCCTTTATCTCCTGCGGGGCTTTAATCAAATGTTACCTTCTCTATAAGACTGTTCCTGGCAATTGCCTCATCCCATATACTTTAGGTCTGTCCTTAGCTCTTGCCATATCAAACACAATCCACATGATATTTGTTCTTTCTTATTATCTGCTTACCACCTCATTCTCTTCCCTTCTTCCACCATACATACCTCCTTAAAATATGAACTATGTGAAACAGAGGTTTTCCTCCCTATTCACTGCTGCTCTACCCCAAGCTTGACATATTATAGATGCTTGATAAATACTTATTGACTTAAAAACTATCAATTTAGGGAAAGAAGACTATAGCTACACAGTTCTCCTAGAAAGATTTCATAGACATTTAATGAACTGCAGAAATCACAGTCAACACATTTTGGGGACTGTCTTGTTTGTGCCACTATCCTGTATATCCGAGTTTCACTCCTATCTTAAGCTGTTTAGAAGGAAGAAATAATGTATTCTCAGAATCCAAATAATGTGAAGCAGAGGAAATTGAATGGAACTTAGATATTATCACAAAAAGGAGCCTTTCCAGAAATGCCAACAACACTCTAAAGCCAAGCCTTATGTTTAATTGTCCTCTATCTCAGCTTGTTTCTATGGAATTGGCTCCCGTAGTTAAAATGATAAAAAATGATATTCAGTATTGCAGGATCTTGCAAATATCTTTTTTTTCACTAAAGCCAGAAAGGAAATGAGCTTTGGATTCATACAAAATTCAATCATCTTCAAAAAGCCTATTTTTCTCCCCTTTCCTTTTTGTCTAGTGCAGCTTGAATAAAGTTAGGGCATTTCTGCTCCTTTGATGAGGCTGACAGTTCATAGACAAAGTGGGGGAGGCAGAATGAAACTTTGTGACAAGAGGCAAAATGGCAGCGATTTTGAGTGATGGCCACAGCCACAACTCCAATAATGATTAAATTATGCTGAAAATAAGATGCCTGCATATTTAGACTAAAATCAAGTAACATATTTAAGTGAAGTCTACAGGAGCTGCATGCTTTAAATTGTGTGACTTAAGATAGAAATCAATTTAATTTTCTATAAAAAAGGTGTCTCTAAAATATATAAGATATGCATGAATTGAGTTCTCTCAGGACAGCTATATGTAAACCTCTAATAGTTTCTAAACTAATTTAACATTAACAATGTCAAGGAATTCACTCATGCACAGATTAACAGAAAAGAAAATGCCAGCAAACTTTGTCACCATAATCACTGACCAAACCTCTTCATGGGAGAATAATATTTTTTACTCTTATCACACATAAATTAATCTAAAAGTATGGATTTCATACTGGCAAAGTTGACATATTAGAAATAAAAGAGGCAGAGCTATTTATTTAAAAATTTAATATATCCAGAAAATGTGTATGATACCAATACATGATATTCTGGGGTTTAAACAAAAATAAATATCTGTTAAAACTCACCAAAAGAGACAGCTTGTGGATGGCATAGTGTAGAGAGAAGTGACAGGTATACAAGGGTCTTGAGGAGGGTCCCAATGAGCTATTTATTCTCCTTTCTCTCCCCAGTACCAAACTCTTATAAGTGTTTAATAAAGGTTAAATGAAAGAATAGTATGAAAGAATAAATGCATGTGAAGAGAACTTCTTTAACATTTCTTTTTTTTTAAAATTAGTGTCATTTTCATAAAGTGATTGATTAGTTACCTCCATGCAAAATATGGGAAATTGCAAAACGTCTGAGGAAAGGAAACTTACAATAAACAAGATACAATGTATAGCAGATGTTTTGAGAAAGGAGAGATTTGTGGAAGAGTTTGGCAGAGAGGGGAAATCTCCAATATCCTCTGACCAAAAACTAGACCAGCAATTCATCCTAGCTACTTGGCTGGAGTTGATGACTAGCTTGCTAATTGATTGTTTTGTTTTTCACTGTAACATTAGGGTTATAATTACCTGAGAATTTGAAGAGCTTCTTTCCATTTAGATCAAAAAGTGATGTTTTATTTCCTTTATTCAACTCTGCATAGTTATAAAAAGCTCAAAGGAACTCTTAGTCCTAAATGACTGACTGAATTTTTAACTCTGCCCAAAGTCTTAAAAGCAAATTGATCTGGAAAAATATTTAAAAGACTCATCCTAGCTCTAGAATTTTTTGATGGCCTGCTTAGAAATAAAAATAACAACAACTAGATTGTTTAGAGGTGTGAAGAAATGTTCTGGAAATTAACAGTTCTTTTGGTAAATGTCTAATTCAAAAGGAGACTAAGTTTGGCTGCCCCAACCCTACCTGCCAGGTTTGGAATCAGAGACATATTTGACAGCCTGGGGAAGTCTGTAGAACCCCTCTTCAAAATAATTGTTTTAAGCACATAAAATGAAGACATGGCCTTACAAAGGAAACCAACTATATTGAAATACATTTATCACAGTATTAATAAATGTAATATAGTGATGTAAATGCTTTTCTACTAACACATTAAATATAATCAATCAGAAGGGGAAATAACTGCTGTAATTTCAAAGTAGTGATATTGTAGTGATATTCATCAACTACATCTAGAGATAACTGCACAACTTGCAGGTGATTTGAAAATAACTGTCATTTCTCTTGGTGATAGTCACAGGTACTAAGACTAGTACTGCAACAGGTAGAGAGTATTCTTAATGGAAGGAAATGCCACTGTCAGCTAATAAAGATGTTCTGTTTTTGTCTCATTCATATTCACAGACCCCCTAATTGAGAACCTGTTATTTAGTTGCATTCAGTTTGGTTTCTTTTGAGGTTATATTATAGATTGCAGTTGAAATAAAAACCCAAGGCTAATAATTCAGAGTTATCAATGAAAATTAAGACTGATTCCAATGCAGTTTTGAAGGAGAGGATGTTCAGGAGTCTTAAAGATATTTAAAATTTCAGAGAAACTGAACCACCAGAGCAAGTCTCTGGATTCGAAATTCTCATTCTTCACTGATGAAGGGGAATACAGTTTATATTATCTCTGTCATTCAGATGGAAAAATTCTAAAAAAGACAGAAGAAAAAAAAAATTTCTCCAGTAATAAAACCAACCACCAGAAAAACTAATATTCTTGCTTGTTTCTATCCTAAGTTGTTTCAGAGGCACATTTATACCAGTGTAAAAAGACAAGGTTAATTTCCAGCTCTTTTACCGGGTTTAAGGGGTGATAAAACTGCTTGTATATGGAAAAGAAGCCGATAAATATAGAGCTGGTTTGGAATTGCAGGAAGCCTGTGGACTGTTAGAGCAATATCCAAATCTATGGGCAGACATTTAACTGACTGGATTACTGCTGTTTTTCTCATAGGCATCATCATTCTATAAAAGGGTTGCTCTGGTAACTTTCAACTGAATATATTCATTGTGTCGGAGAAATTCACTACATAATAGCTGATGCACTTAATGAACACTGTGGTAAACAGGCAAATCATGTTTTCATATAAATAACAAGATCAATAAAAGCTGCTCCTTTTCCCCTTGCTGCATTCTCTTCTTTTTTCCCTTGTAAAAATATGCCCTTTTGACCTGTTTTTGGTCAGCCCATCATTTTTGTTTTTAAAATGGCCCTTTGTTTTGGGTATCTAGCACAGCCCTTGGCACTCAGGGGCTCATGTAGTTTTGTTGAGTTGAGCAAAAGTCATCAGCCTTATAGTTGCTTTCTGCTTTCACAGAAATGAAGAATTTATTTATTTTTATTTTTATTTTTTAATATATATTTTTATTGTTATTTGTATCTTTTACATTTTGTATTCCCCTTGGGTAACCCACCACCAATTCATCCGTGATCCATCTCAGTGGTCCCTTGTGTCCTTTTCTACTCCATTTTGTGCCCTTATTCTCCCCCTCCCCCTACCCCCCCAAATGTCTCTCTCCTATTTGGTTTCCCTATAGTCCTGTTATAAGTGAAACCATTCGATATTTTTCTCTTTCTTTTTGGCTTGTTTCGCTGAGTATGATCCCCTCTAATTCCATCCATGTCACTGAAAATTGCATTTGTTTATCTTCTTTGAATGCTGAATAGTATTCCATTGTGTATATGTACCACATCTTCTTGATCCAATCATCTATATTTGGACATCTGGGTTGCTTCCATACCTTTGCTATTGTGAATAGTGCCGCAATGAACATACGGGTGCATGTATCCTTTCGGATTAGTGTTTTTGTGTCCTTTGGGTGAATTCCCAAAAGTGGTATTGCTGGGTCGTATGGAAGTTCCATGTTTAGCAGTTTGAGGAATCGCCATACAGCTTTCCATAGTGGTTGGACCAGTTCACATTCCCACCAGCAGTGTAGAAGAGTTCCTTTTTCTCCACATCCTTTCCAGCATTTGTTGTTGCCTATATTTTTAATATGTGCCATCCTCACAGGTGTGAGGTGGTATCTCATAGTGGTTTTGATTTGCATTTCCTTGATTATAAGTTATGTTGAGCATTTTTTTCATGTATCTGTTGGCCATTTGCTTTTCTTCTTTGGAGAAGTGTCTTTTTAGCTCTTCTGCCCATTTTTTGACTGGATTGTTAGCTTTGTTTTTGTTGAGTTGTGTGAGTTCCTTGTAAATTTTTGTTATCAGTCCTTTATCGGATGTATTGTGTACAAAGATCTTTTCCCAGTTGGTAGGGTGTCTGTTTTGGTTAATGTCTCTTTTGCTGTTCAGAAGCTTTTTATTTTGATGTAATCCCACCTGTTTATCTTGTCCTTCACTTCCTTCACTTTTGGGGATGTGTCGTTAAAGATTTTGCTGAGATGTATATCATGTAGAGTTTTGCCTATTTTCTATAAATTTTATGGTTTCAGGTCTTACATCTAGGTCTTTTATCCATTCTGAGTTGGTTTTTGTGCAAGGTGTGAGGCAGTAGTCTAGCTTCATTTTTTTGCATGTGGCTGTCCAGTTTTCCCAGCACCATTTATTGACTAAACTGTCCTTGTTCCACTGCATTTTCTTTGCTCCTTTGTCAAAGATTAGTTGTTCATATATATGCGGCTTTAATTCTGGATATTCTATTTGGTTCCATTGGTCTTTGTGTCTGTTTTTGTTCCAGTACCATGCTATTTTAATTATTATGGCTTTGTAATATAGTTTGAAATCAGGGAGTGAAATTCCTCCATTTTCTTTCTTTTTAGTCAGGAGGGCTTTAGCTATGCGGGGCATTTTGTGGTTCCATATTTATTTCATCAGTATTTGATCTATTTCTTTGAAGAATGTCATTGAGATTTTTATTGGAATAGCATTGAATCTGTAAATTGCTTTGGGGAGGATTGCTATTTTGATAATGTCAATCCTTCCAATCCATGAGCAGGGGATGTCTTTCCATTTCCTTGTGTCTTCTTGTATTTCTTTCAACAGTGTTTTGTAGTTTTCTTTGCATAAGTCTTTTACGTCTTTTGTTAGATTTATTCCCAGATGTTTGAATTTTTTGGTTTCGATTTTGAAGGGGATGGATTTCTTAATTTCTTCTTCTTCAGATGGGGTGTTAGCATATAGGAAGGCTACTGATTTTTGTGCATTGATTTTGTATACTGCTACTTTACTGAACTGGTCTATAATTTTGAGTAGTTTTTCTATGGAGTTTTTTAGGGTTTTGTATATATATGATCATATCGTCTGCAAACAGAGACAGTTTAATTTCTTCTTTTCCTATTTGGATTCCTTGGATGTCTTTCTCTTGTCTTATTGCTCTGGCGAGGACTTCCAGTATTATATTGAAAAGCAATGGTGAGAGTAGACATCCTTGCCTTGTTCCTGATCTTAGTGGAAAGGCCTTCAGCTTCTCACCGTTGAGGATAATGTTGGCTGTGGGTTTGTCGTATATGGCTTTTATTATGTTGAGGTATGTTCCTTCTATCCCAAGGATTTCAAGGGCTTTTATCATAAATGGATGTTGCACTTTGTCAAATGCTTTCTCAGCATCTGTTGATATGATCATATGGTCTTTGTTTTTCTTTTTGTTGATGTGTTGGATTACATTGATTGATTTTCGGATGTTGAACCATCCTTGTGTCCCTGGGATAAATCCCACTTGGTCATTGTATATTATCTTTTGGATGCATTGTTGGATCCTGTTGGCTAAGATTTTGTTAAATATTTTTGCATCAGTGTTCATTAAAGAGATTGGTCTGTAGTTTTCTTTTTTTTTGTGTTATCTTTGTCTGGTTTTGGTATTAGAGTAATGTTTGCTTCATAGAATGTGTTTGGTAGTACTCCTTCCTTCTCGATTTTTTGAAAGAGTTTGTGTAATATAGGGACTATTTCTTTTTGAATGTTTGGTAGAATTCGTTTGTGAAACTGTCTGGTCCTGGGCTTTTGTTTTTGGGCAGGTTTTGATGACTGTTTCAAAGAAATGAAGAATTTAGAAGACTGTAGCAGTTTTTGTCTCCTGAAATATTTTCATGTGAAGAAAGATAAATTGTGCTTATTACTTTCCTTTGCATTCTTTGGCTTTCAGATCTCAGTGAAACTATTGTTCTGTGTTGATTATCAATTCCTGTTATATCTTATTATCTATTTGACAGTGTAGAGATATACCTTCTTAAATAAGCCATGGGAAATTGTTTCCCAGTTGAAGAAAACTTCTAAAAGGGACAATGCCTCCCCCTTATTTTTCACCAATGTACAACATTACTGTAAACATTCCTTTCTTTATTTGTCCATTCATTGAGCACTCTTTTTTGGTTTTTATTATGTGCAAGGACTTCTTCTAGCTTGAGTGACCTATGGAAGATAGATTTTAAGAGAAACAAAAATATTTGTGTAATGTACACATATTATATATACACATACAAACATATATGCATATATATGTGTGTAATGAGAGGTGCTGTGACAAGAATAAGACAGAAAAATACAGAGAGTAATGGGAAGGTTATTATCTTACTGTATGCAAGTTAATTCTCTCTGAGGAGGTGATATCTATGCAGAGACCAGAAGAAAGTAGGATCGAAAAAATTTGTAAATATTTGCGGAAAGAGTACTCCCCCCAAAAAAAAATCATTAAAATTTAAGATCACACATGTAGCAGGTGTCAGATTGGAAAGTTCATGAAGGCTATGGTAAGGGGATTATTCTGTAGAATAAGAAGACCTTGGAGAATTTTGTGCAAGGATGTGACATGATTTGATTTGTGTTTTCCAGGTCTCCCTACAGTACCTTTTGAAGAAGGGACTGGAAGTGGGTAGGAAAAAACAAGGCGATTGCTTAGATGGTGGAGACAAGTTGAGTCCAGTTGGTATTTGAAGAAGTGATGATAGAACTGGTTGTATTTCCAAGTTAACAGAAATAGCACTAAAGAATATTTAGAACACGCTGAATTTAGGGAGGGCTTGGGAATTACACAGCTATGCAGATTGGAACCAATACGAATCAAAACTTACAGTCTTCCTCTTTAATCTCTTTTTTCCGCTAAACTTTCAAAACATTAATTATGGTCACATTAATTACTATTTAACAATTGTAATATTTCCTATTTTCTAAAATTCTATAGAAACCATGTTCACAAATGTCATCTCTCAATTAGCAAACCAATAAGGGACATTTTTACTGGCTTCTCAAATACTGTTTTCATCTCCACTGTGCAGCTTGGGTCTCCATAAATCTCTGATCTCGCTCACTCATAGGCTAATTTCCTAATGAAAAAATAAATATAAAACATGAATTGCTGTTGTTTCCAGAGTTCTGCTATTGTCCATTGCTCCTCCCATATAACATTTTCCCAGAGATTCCATGAAGTGGATTTGGGTAGAGTCCCTGGAGTCAGATTTTCTGACCTGCAGTCTTGGTTTGAACCATAATCAGTTGTGTCATCTTGAGTAATTAATATCTTGACACCAGTCTTCAACTGATTCATCTATAAAATATGGATTTTACTACTGTCCACTCTACCTCTATTTTACCACTGTAAGATCACTGTAAGTCTTACATGAAATATTTCACTTAAAGGCCTATTGAAAGAACCCAGCCTCCTTTACTAGCTCAGTAGTTTGCAACTATCTTAAACATCATCCTCAAATGCCAAACTATTAAGTTATTGAACTTAAAACTGTATTTGAAGGCCATAGAATCTGCTCCAATTTCACATTTATGTGCTTGTCTGCCAAGAGAGTCTTTAATTGGATATCCCACAGGTGCTTTCTCTCAACATGTCAACAACTAAACCCATTTTCTCTTCAGTACTCACTCTTATTCTAATATTGTTTTCAATTGGTAGACATCCTAAGTTAAAAAAAAAATCTAATTTGCCCTTGGTTTCTTCCTTTTGATCACTCCTCCTGTCTAGTTAGTGTCATATTGATCTTAAATAAAAGTTTTATCTTTTTGTTACATATCTCTATCTCCTGTGTTCTGAGGGGCTCATCATTACTTTGAATAAAATTATAATAGTCTTCTATCTGCCCTATTATTCTCCTATTTGACTAAAAGTTGATGGCACGTTAATGTCATGTCAGCTTGTATTCCTTTTTTCCCATGTTGCAAAACCTCTCCATGCTTTAAGGTCAGTTCAGTTCCTTACCACGACATACTGCAGCTACAGGATCTCACTTCTATATACCTTCCCATTTTCATTTCCTAACATCCCCTGCTTCACACTTGTCACTTTAGGAATGCCAAAGGAATCTGTATTCCTTTTTTTTTTCTCTCTTCTTCTTTAAGTGGTTCTTCTCTAGACACACACATGCTAATATTAAAACACAGTTTCAATCCACTGTTAAACATGTAGCCTAAGCATTCAGTTCTCTCTGGTCTACAGGCTGGGTTAAATGGTATTTCTCTGGCAACCTCTCTATCACTGCATCTCCATACTTAATTATGCTTATATATCCAGAGAACTTTTCAGCTAAAGCATGAGAGTCCTGATGGCAGAACCAAGTATGCATCATTTTTCTCTAGTACTGCACATATAAGTAGAATCTAGGAGCTTAGTCAACTGTTAGCTGGTGACTAATTTAAAAAAACTATTTCAAAAATTTCCCAGTTTTTCCTAACATTAATTCCTTGGACTACATCTTTGAAAGTACTTATTTGTTTGTCATTTTAAACTCTAATATGTCTGTTTTGACTATAAGATAATGCCTCTTAAATTGGGGCTTATAGATCCTTGCTATCTGGGTTTTAAATTTATTTTAAATTTGGGCCTCCCTGGTGGCCCAAGGGGTTAAGTCTCAGCTTATGAGGCTATCTTCAGCCACTGCAGCATGAATTTGATTCCTGGCCAGGGAACTGAACCACATGGTGCAGCAGACCTTTCCTATCTCGCCCGCTGCTCCCCTCAGCAGTGTATTTCAGTCAGTCTGCCTATTCTGCTCCCCACTCTGTCTCTGGTGAACCCTCTCACCATCCCATGCCTCTGGCCTGAGCCCCAGCTTGTATGCATAAATAAATAAATCTTTAAAAAATAAAATAAAATAGAATTTGAGATGTAGTGCTACAAGTGAAAAATCTACTATCTCACAATTAAAGCATTCTGTTTTATCTGAGCATAATTTTATGGTCTAAACATAAATGCTACTCACTAAACATACCATTACCATGTTGTGTTTCTGTCCCAACTCCATGCTCTGGACTAAGCCATTGTCCAAATATATCAAAGACTTCTTGCCTGCCATTTCTGCCTTTCTGATTTTTATTTATTGCTCATTTACTTACTCAAATGTTCTATTCTCTATAACCATTCCATGATTGCAGTAATTTGAAGTTACTAGTTAAACTCCCTTTTGACCTCTTTTGTTATTAACTACACAGTTCCTAATAGCATCCAAAAGTGCCTGTATTATCTTCCATTTATTAAAGCCAGAGTTTGGAAAGGGTAAGTAGGGAATAGGGTAGTATTCATTCAAGTGAATAAAAGAAGATAAACTATTTTGATTACAGTTAAAGTACCAGTACTTGTACAAATGTTGAAGGTGTTTTCTCTGCATACCAGAAAATTACACTGATTTGTATAAAGCTAAGGAAAGTATAGAGAAATAAAAGCAAAAACAGAATGATGTCCACTTAAAAGGATAATACTGGACTTTTAGTGTTGAACTTAATGTTGTATATACATTCATTGATATATAATGATGCACACCTATGTTATAAGGTTTTATACTGCAAGTTTAATTCATAAGAATTAAAAAACAAAATAATGCAGCAACATGGATGGAATTAGAGGGGGTCATACTCAGTGAAATAAGCCAGAAAGAAAGAGAAAAATATTGAATTGTTTCACTTATAACAGGACTATAGGGAAACCAAATAGGAGAGAGACACTTGGGGGGTGGGTGGGGGGAGGGGAGGATGAGGGCACAAAATGGAGTAGAAAAGGACACAAGGGACCACGGAGATGGATCACGGGTGAATTGGTGGTGGGTTACCCAAGGGGAATACAAAATGTAAAAGACATAAATAACAATAAAAATATATACATTAAAAAAAATAAATGAATTGCTCTCTGATTTACTTCACATGCTTAGAAAAGATGAACATTGGGGCAGGCTAGAGTCCATGATGAAGAAAACCACTAAAACCTGTTACGTCTCAATAGATTAAATATTTTTAATTTTTTGTGACAATTAATACAACATACAAAAATTGGTTGAATTATGGAGTGATATGTGGCCAATAATCTCGCCGAGCAAGGAAATTAGATGCTCTGACTGGAACTTTTTTATAAGTGACCTTATTGGGACCATTGTTCTTTCATAACTTCATTGTAAAAGACATTTCTGTGTTAAAACATGTCAGATGAAAACAGAAGAAAAATTGCTCCAGAAATTACACTGTTCTAGCCTTCTTTAATGTTTTATGGAGACTTGTCTGGCATCTCCTGATCCCAAGTACTGTGTTCTGTCTGAAATTGCATCTCTTTATTTAATTCCCATGTTATCCTGGGCAAAATGTGCATTGCTTAGTAATAGGATGTAAAAAGAGATTTGTCACCTCCAAAATATGCATTACTTAGAGCTATTGCAGTCAGGGGAATAAGCTATTCACCAATAATAAATGCAGTTAACTCTCTTCTGAAAAGGGCATGCATTACTCTAACTTGAAACCAATGCTTAACAAATGTTTTTATTAGTTTATTATATATTCTGGTACATGGCTTTATGGTGAGTAGCAATTTCTGGAGTTGGGAAGATGCCAGCAATAGCCCACCTTAATCTTTTTTCCTTTAACGAAATTTAAGATTGGATTGCAGTCACTTCTGTTCTGGACTTCATGACTACATTATGAGGGCATCCATCCATTAATTTATCAGGCTGTATTGGCTGAATGTTAGGGAAGTCATGAAAACTTGTTTCTGCTTCACCAGCACTGCTGCCTGTATATCCTTAGCGGGATCCCTTAGCCTCTTAGGCATAAGTTTTATAATCTATAGAATAAGTGGTTGAAGTTTTAAGGTGCTTCTCATTTTAGGGCACTGGAATTCTATACTGGGATTTAGTACCTGACTATGGTCTCACTCCTTCCCGTGGTTTCCACCAATCTGAAATTCCCACTTCTCTCAAGTTCCTAATAGACATCTCCATCATTTCCAAGGCCCACTTCATTTTTACTGCAACAGTTCTTGTTGTCAGCTTAGTAAAAAAAAAACAAAAAACAAAATAAGTTTAGAATCCTTGATTTTGAGAAAAGTGTTCAACTCCTCATTGTTGTAATTTGCTAAGCTGTCGCACAAGAATTATATTATTTCCTCTTAAAATGTTCACAAAAACTAGTACTCTAAACAAGGAAAATAATTTGTCATCAAAATTGAAGTTTAAAGGTATGGGATTGGGTTCTTGATTGGAACATACTGCTCATGGAGGAGTCATAAATTTCCCTAACAAAGCTTAAAGTCAATTAAAAAATAAAGTAAATGACTATTGTCAAATGTGCCAGTGGCTTAGTTACCAGTGTTCCTTATCCAAATGGAAAGATCTTAGTTGGGTCTTGTGTTTTAGTCCTTCACATATAAACCAGAGGTTGGCTGTTTCTTCAAGGGTAGCCAGTAGAGATGAGCAAATGAGTTGCTATGTATTCAGACCCTTTAATACGTCAACTGTCTTATTAAAGGGTCTGAATACATAGAACCTTTGCTTTTGATGGTTGACTCGTATCACCCATTCCAAACACAAATATCGTGATTCTTAATTTAAATCATGCACTCCCCTTGATTAGTTGTAGAATATGATTTGATACTGAAGCTTATAAAATAGATTATCTCCTTTTTACTGAAACCTAGTCTTAGTTAAAATAGGAAAAACAAGGACCTCCCTGGCAGCCTAGGGGTTAAGTCTCAGCACCACCACCACAGAGACCCCCCTTGAGGGTCTAAATTTAAACCTCAGCTAGGGAGCTAACCCACATGGTGCAGCAGCCCTCTCCTGTTTCACCCAATGCTCCCCTTAGCAGTGTATTTCAGTGGCTCTGCCTTTTCTGTTCCCCACTCTGTCTTTGGTGAAACTTTTTACCCCCCTACCTTGTGCACCTCTGTCCTGCACCCCAGTTCTTCTACACAAAAATTAATAAAATATTTTAAAGAAAATTAAAGGCATGATGCCAGAAACATCTAAGCTCTATGGTTTCACTTAAATCTCTGCTTTTCTTCTATGACTTAAGCCTATTGCTCTGATTTTTACCCTCAAAAAAATAAGATGCTGCTATCAGAGTCATCACTTTAGTGTATTCCTAGCTTCTGTGTGTCCCCAGCTTTTCCTTTTTAAAAATAACCACGAGCTTCTAATTTTGTTTTTCTAATAAAATCCATTTATCTTTGCAGCCACACACACACTCTCAGTTATCAATGATATACATGACTCAGGATGCTTTTGTCCAATCAGTGCTTTATATGCCATTCTGAATGTCTATTTATTTGCATGCCAGAATTACTTTTCCTTTTCTTGTGCCCAGTTGATACTACATCACTCCCCCATATTTCAGCATGCAGCATTCCAGTCTGTTAAATATCAAAAGTATATTAATGTTGCCCTTCCATTGCTCTTTTAGAAAAGGCAGGCTTTGGGAGAAATATTTAAACTAGTGATGTAGGTGTTGTGGTATTCACTAAGTTACTGGTTCTCATGGGAAAAGAGGGTGGCTTATCCAAGTCTCCAGAGGTATGTATGCAATATGAAAAATCTTGGTCAATATTATCATCTAATATTTATTTTGAATAGAACATGAAGACTCATAATTCCCATATTATAAAGTACAAAAACTAAGGCTCAGCAAATCTTTCTGACATTGAGGATTGCAGACTATGTTATAGAATAGAGAGGTATAGAATACATGAAGGAAGAGGGACTATAACTGGGACATAGCTGCACATAGGAGGAACTTTCTATGTGTTGAAATACAATATAAATATTTACTGTCAGCTTACTTACAGGGATAGTAGGGGAGGATGTTCACAAACCATCACATAGCAAAGTATCTTTTTTTGTTTTTGCATTCGTCATATATCTCCAAAATCTTAACAGAATTTTAGCTAAAACACTTAAGACAGGTGACCTTCCCTTTAGAATACAGGATGCTCACAGAAATATTTAGTCTCCCAGGCTCATTTTTTTTCTGAAAGAGACAAAAGATTCACTGATTTTTGTGAATAAGTTTTAGTGTATAGAACAAAGTATAAGAATTTTAAAAGATCGAAAGCATATTTTGTAGATTATTCTTCTACATGAATCTCATTAATATAATTACAGTCATTATTATGAAAAAAATAATAAAGAAATGCAAAGTGTTTTAGGGAACCAGGAAATAAACCACCACTAAATGAGAGGACTGAATTTGACTTTGGAAAGCGTGAGATCAGTTCTATCTCTATCATTTGACAGTTACGTGATGTTGTTATAGTATCTTTGAGTCTCCGTTTCATCATATATAAAGTGAGGATTATAATATCTTGGTTACAATGGTTGCTATAAGTTAGATAAGTTTATAGAAAACATTTTCCATAGGATATGCCATGCTCAATTATGTAATTACTACTATGATGATTCAGGAAATCCTGCGCACCTGTTGGCTACCATGCTTTTTTATGGCCTGTGTGGGAAGCAATGGTGCTAGCTATATGTTGGTGTGGCATGACATTTGGCTTTGTAGGTAGGATGGAGTTGAGTAAGGACTTTTTTGATTGCCAACCTAACACACAAAATCCTTTTCCTACTACATACAGTAAACATACTCTGACCATCTTGTTTTGGTTTGTTTCATACTGAATTAGTTTGGCTGCCTCTTACCTTACTAAAATATGACTGTATTTTGAAAGAGCACATGTTTAATAATCATGTATTTTATGAAGTTAATGCCATTGACATCCACCAAATCGTTGGATCTAGCACTCTCAGTTATACCAAGTGTCCTCTGAAATAATATTGAGGGGTTGCCACTTTAGTAAGAATATCTCCCAACCCTATTGCCAACCCCTTGGACTCTCAAGTACAAACACAGTTTTATTTGCTGAATTATGCTGGTATTGTTAGGACTATATTATGTGACTTGGAGTCAATTAAAAGAAGTTAGTAGCACGTAAGGACAGAACTCAGTGGGCCTTGGTGGAGCACTAAGGGTGCCTTAGTCGTGGCTGTGGTATGGTGACATACATCTGAAGAGGTGTGAACCTATACCTCTGAGTCATATATAGTGTTTGTAAATGTTTTACAAAAAAAAAAAAAGTTAGTGGTATTTAGTCTCTTCCCCTGACTAGGAAATTTTATCTTACAATTTAAACATTAAATATTCTTGACTTTGGGTAAAACATTAGATATGGGTAATAATATATTACATCTGGTGATATTTAAAAAACACAGAGTGTCAGGGCATAAGATTTGATTCTAGTGTGAGTTATGCTTCCTTGGACAATTCACTTATTGTCTATGAATGTTGATTTCAAATTCAGAGAGATGGAATGTTATTCTTTCAAAAGTATTTTCTAGCACTAAAATTTGTATATGCCTTAAAAAGTACAAGTTTTGTTTTTTTTTTGTATCAAGGTTTCATTGTTTTACAACATGGTATTTTAGAAGTATAATAACTCCTCCTTCAGATGTTGCTACCATATGCTCCTACCACCAAAATACTCATAGTCAACCTTAGAATTCTATTATTCTATGGATAAACTTCAGTAAACAAAAGAAATAAAGATTGCCTTGAGTTTAACTGGCCCTGATGTAAACTTCCTGAATCAGCCCCACTAGCCTCTAAGGTAGGGTGACCTGTAACTTAGTTCCCATTTGGAATGAATATTTAAATTCTTGGGTTTACCTAGAGCATACCTTGCAATCACAGATTGCTCAGAGTGTACAAATTAGTTCAACTGTAAATATGCTAAACAAAATCTAAAGGCAGGACACAGTGCCTTCCATTCTCTGGTGTGGTCTTCACACCCACAAGAATTCACAAATTTCTTATGGTAATTAATCAATTTAAGTTAGTAAGAAGTCAAAATTATTAGTAAGAAGTCCAATATGTTTTTATAGACATTCAAAAGGGGTTGGAATAGTTGTGCATAAGTTTAACACAACTCCACATAAGTGTAAAAATTGAACTTACTTGGGTAAACTGATAGGTCAGTGGACACTCCTAGTTCTGCTTATGGCCCTATTTAAACCTAATGGTGTTTTCCTGGTCCAATTTCTGATGTATATTTTGTCTCTGATAATTCCTATCAAATCCTAATATTGCTGAAGCTTGAACTAATACCAAATACCTGTAACTTGATGACTTTACTCAAAATAATACCATAGTGATTATGTTGTATGACTTTTGTAAATTCTCCCTGTATGACCTTGGGTAATTTACTTAAAGCTCCTGAAACTTACTATTAACATCTATAAAATAAGGGGATAAGCATAGCCATGCCATAACCCTTACAAAAAAAGTTCATACAATGTATGTTTTCAATAAATCTTGGCAGTGACTCTTAATATCCTAACAAAATTTTAATAACATTCTTAATTGGAAAATATAGAGGAAACTTCATTTCCACACATTCCTTAAGCTTAATGGCCCTACAGAAGCTTTCCCTTTGTGTGAATCCAATAGGAATGGTCAGCTACATTGAAAATTGGGAAGAGTCGTTTCCTGTAGAGCAAGAATTGGGGAACAGTATTAATCATAGGCTCAAGGTTGCAATATATTTTAAATGAAACAGCATATTTTATAAATCATGACTTTCAATGGCAGTGTGATTCTTGGGTATGTGTCCTGCACACTCTCATACCCAGAAATGGGCACATGGAACCTTCTGAGTATAATTGCAGAGTATATTTCAAACTCCAGTGTGCATTACAGATCATTCAGGGATCTTGTTAAAATGTTATTCTAATCCACTTGGGCTAGAGTGGAGCTTTAGTGTTTGCATTTTTTACAAACTTCTTGATGATGTCACAGTTGAGTAGCAAGATAATATAGAACCTTAATTTCTAAGTCTAGTAATTCACAGCTCAGTTTCCTGCATCATCCACATGCTTGAATCTTCTTTCTGAAGATCCAGAGGTAAACTTTTATACAAAAACATTCATCAGTATTACTATCAACAAATCACACTTGTGATTCTAAACCACCTAGCATGGCAACAGAGTTCTTGGCTTCTAATCTGCTAACCACTTCATATTTTTCTCATTTTAATCACCACATTAATTTAGGTATAATATACTAACCAGATGCTATGTTGAAAGTAAAATATTTTCAATACAGTTCCAATTAGCTTTGTTTGTTCATTAGTTGTTGCCTCTTCTAATACAGATCCAGAAAGTCCAATATTTTATTTTGTGTTGCCCAGGCAGAACATACCAAAATCCTCCTAAGGATATTTTGCTTCTGAGCTAATTCTAATTTCTTGGCTAAAGCCATTTGCTGCATCTGGTTCTGTATTAGATGATATACAGAAAAGGAAGTGTCAATCCTTTAGAGGTTAGCTCCATTGCTAGTGAAAATACCAACATCTGCTGCTCCATGATTGTTGGAGGGTCTTGGGTGAAATGAGAAAGCTGCAGGATGCTATCACCAAATCTTAACCCAAAGTGAAGCACCTGCCTTTTACACAAACTAAATACTGAATGCTTGTTCAATGCACACACATTATGGATCCCCAACAAAACCAATTCAAAATGATCCATGCTTAAAGCTCTCAATTCCTTTACATTATTGAGAATGTGTTGAAACATGAGGTTCATAAATGCCTAACTTTAATAGAGGGTTGCCCTTTTTCAGTGCGAGGTAATATCAAGAAAGTATGTGGTGCTATTTGGAAAGAAAATCCTAGAGATGAGGTTGACAGGTTTATGGCACTAGCCTTGTCTTATTTGCAGTAACTCATTTTATGTATTGTGCTTCACATTGGGAAAGCCAAGGGCTAGAGCCTCTGTGATTTAGCTCAAACAATAAGTAAGATTGTGGTATCAAAGAGGGCAGAAAATAGGTCTGCTGAATAGAACAATATATTAATGGACAAGAAGAGGCAAAAATCATCTGGACACAACAAATATGAATAATCATTTAATTCGATTAGCAATCCTCCCTTCCTTAATAAATAGATCAAACGCTGTACTATGTCCAGGATAGTGTTCACTGGCACCCTTTATTTATATGATCCTCTAGGATAATTAGATTTGCTTATTTAACCTCCATTATAAGAACATGAACAAAGAGTTCCTCCTTCCCTCCTCCCCTTCCTCCCTTCTCAGAATTCAGACCATGGAAAAGCAAAGCACAGTGAATATAATTAAATAAGAGAATAAAAGTTATTTTGGACACTGGATGTTCAGAAGAGAGGTGTAATAGAAAAGGGAGCTTGCTTTGTTTGCTGAGGGTGATTCAAGATTGTAATAGCTAAGTTCAGTCAAAATCAATAGTCCTAATCATTCCTCTTGGCAATTCTTAGGAGAGCCGTGACTACTGGGGTCCTTACTGATGCTCAGAGCAATTCAGATGTGCTCCGTGTCTAGATTCCATCTTCGGAGTCTCCAAAGGGTTTGCATTCCCGAGCCTAGATGTTCAAAAATCCAAGTTCTTTACTACCTTCATGATTTATTTCTTCAATATGTTCAAATTGTAATAAAATGGCTGTCAAGGGCTGACTTCTTGTTTCATAAGTGCCACCACTTACATTGTCCCCTATTGGTCATTTCTCAGCCTAAAATATGATGGAAAATAGTTACCTTTAAACCACTGTTCCTGTAAGTACATATTTCCCTGGGAGGAAACAGCTCCGGGAAGCTTCCCGATAATCTTTTACAATAAATGTTTATTAACTTTGATGACAGTGTCTGCACAGTCTTGGGAGGAATATTACTTTTGTTGGTTTTCAGATTCAGTATGCTGTGGGATTAATGAGTTTTTACAGCAATGGCTCAGCTTTAAAGAGCACAGAAGTCATCCTTCAGGACCCTGGACATTGTCTTTATCAGTAACTTTTAAAAATGTAAACACTCTTTGTACCATTAAATATATTGTTGTGCAAGAAACTAAGGGTAAGCTTAGGCTTCTCTGTGTGTAAATAATAACACAGTTTATGAATCCACTCTGATCAGTTAGAGGCATGCTAATTATATATCCCCATTTAATTTTCACTTTTGCAAACAGGAACAGAATTTGACTCTATGTCAACATTCACCTTCCCCCTTTTGGTCATTCACACACACCTTGAAAGCCAATAAAATCCAGAGAACACCTACGGGCTAAATACAGAATTCAAGTTTACTGGATCCTAACTTTTAGCTTGCTATTCTTAAACCATAATCTTAAAGATCTCTTTGCCAGTACCTAAAGTATTTGCCTGCCTCTGGCTCATTTATTTTATTTCTCTGCACTCATTTGCCCTTGAATTCTTACCTGTGTTTGAATTCAAATTCTTCCTTCCTAGGCTGACAACATTTGTAAAATTGCCATACCAGAATTACAGTGCTATACTTGGTACTAGAAAATGTCATTTATTCATGTGAAAACTGTGGCTTTTCACTTTGTACTCTATCTTAAATTACATAATTTTCTTCAAACACATTCAATAATAGCTTTTGTCTTCCTCTTTAAGGAGTTAATAAAAGAACTATAAAATATGTAGCATGCATCCTCTCTGTTGTGGATAAGGGTGGATCATTTTATTTAATCATTTTCATTCCGTTCTGGAAAACTTGGAACATCATAGGAACTCTCTCTTGACTTAGAGAGAGTTGTATTTGAAGTTGAGAAACTTATAACTAATCTGCTCATAAATCAGCCTCTAATACAAAGATCTAAAACATCCACAACCATTATTTCCTTGTTGGTATCCTGGTGCCATTTGCATCATTATAGTCATGAGTCATCCGTCTATAGGGTGTGGCTTGGGGTGAAGCTCTGTGAGGAGAACAGAGGGAATGATATAGCTTTGTATTGATTTTATTTATAAGAAGCATATGACTATATTTCTTTTTCTAGGTTGTTTTTTACATTGCCAATTGAAAAGCAATCCCTAAATTATCAGGGTGCCCTATTTTCAGATGCATGCATTATTGTATTTTCAGAAGGCACAGTTAATGCACCATCATGATCAGTTGAAAACTTTAAAAAATAATGTTATGTTAGTCTTGTTGATTCCATAGGTTTGTACTGATAACCATGAACTGATGTATCTGATAGCAAGTGAAGTGAATTCAGTGCACAGCTAGATTTGACAAGCCCAGTAGAGATGAAAAATATCAGCAGATTGAAAATCACAAATATCACCAGGGAGCTATCTTGACAGATTCAAGATCTTCTTTTCTTTTTAGATTCAGAAACAAACTTTTATGAGTGTTCCATGGGAATAATAAATCCTAAGACTAATTCACCCTAATCACATGTTTGTTTGTCATTTTTTAAGAATAATGTAAGAGAGAAGGACTAATTTACAATGACAGTTATTCTTTTTCAAATGACCAGAAACCATTTCTGCTGTTCCCAGAAATCCTTCAAAATCAAGGTACCAAATAAACAGAATAGGAAAGCAGACTGATTTTAGAATATGAAATAGAGAGTCAGCATTGGAAAGGGCTGTGGGAAATTTTATTCTAAAAGTTTGTCTGATGATTAAAATACTTATTTTCCAGATTTCATTCCTCTCTCTTCGTCATCTCTGCATGAATCTTGGCATGTAATTATCCTTCAATTAATTTCCCTTCTTCCATATAGACTACTTTTCTTTATTGTGTCCTTTTTTCTTTTTTAATATACTACTTGACACCATCAAATTAAACTCCCAAGAGTTAAAGATTCATCGTCTTTCTGAAGCACAGTAATCTTCTTAATTGTATTTGTAACACATTTATAAATTGCCTTAAAGGGACACCTTTGGATCTCATCCTGGAATTCTCTGTCCTCAACTCGGTGGTGTCACCATCCTGTCTGTCTTCAGGTCTTCCTTGTTTTCCCCCTAGGTAGGTGTTTAAGTACTGACACGACTGCAAGCTCTAGTCATTCTTGCAATCACACACCTACTTACAAGGGAGACTGGCTAGAATCTGAAGATGGGAACACAGTAGAGGTAACGTTCAACAAACATATTTTCTTCTCTTGGTACAAAATTAAAAATAGAGTTCTACTCAGTGAAGCTCTACTGTGGGGACCTTCAGATATCAGCATCCTAAAGGGAGTGAGGATAGAAAATGATGGAACAGAGTCCAAAATGAATTTGAATTGCTGTATTATAGGCAAATATGATTGAAGTAAGCACACTAAGTCCTCACTGTGGTCTTGTGTAGGTTCTTGGAAACTTTGACTTTAAGTGAAAGGACTATAATGAAATCAGGTCCTCCAGTGACACCATTTGGTTCAGTGTCAGTTATAATGAAACAGCATTGAACTGAAGGATGTTATTCAAGGACTGGCTGTACTTAGATCCTGAGGCACATTATATCAATCAATGGTTTCTGCTATTAAATGGATATGAGAACCACTGAGAAAATTTCTCCCATAAGGAACACCTTACCATAATGGTATCATAAGACAAAGCTCCATCATTTACTACTTTTTAAGCCTAAAATAATTTTAATACTATACTGATTTATCTGTTAATATTAGATAAGTCATTATTTTCCTATCTTTCAAAACAACAGATATATGAAATAATGAGATCAAAAGGCATTTATGAGGCAGTAACTATATGCACAGAACCACTTTTTTTAGGAGATAAATACATCTAATTGCTACCCCAGTCCTGCAGACAGCAAGGCCAAATAATGAAGATAACAATAAACATTATTAATCTAGTAGCTACTATGTGCAAGTCATTATGTTTAGTATCACTTTGTGCCACTTAATCCTCAAAACAATCCCATATCTATTTTATCATGAGACAATTGTTCTTTATTACAGGGGTTAGAGTAGTTTCCCATAGAGGCATTAAGACTAGAATGATTAATCAGAATGCAGGCTTATACTTTCTGGGATTCACAGTTGTGCCTCTTATTCTGTGACCCTGGGAAAGTTATTTAAACTCTCTCTGAGCTTCAGATTCTTTATTTATCAAATGAGGATAATATTAGTACCATGGTTTAAGGTTTTTGTTCTCAATGCTACCTCTAGTAAGGTGTGTGCTAATCCTTAATAAAAAAGTATTGGACATGTTTACTAAATTATTTCATGTGACAAGTGAAGAGTAGCAGTGCGGTTTAAACCCCAGTATCCTTGCTTCAGATCCTATGTCCTTTATACTGTGGTACTGAGTAAAAGGAAGAGAAACACATACCACATGGTATTGAATTTAAATCCAACTCCCCCTTAAAAGCAGAGTGATTTTTTGAGAGTAATTTGAAACTTCCTTGGTCTCCTTCAATCATTAGAATATCTCTAAAATTAATACTGAGACATGAAAAAATACCTAATGTTTCTGAACTAGTAGGTCAGACAGAACTGTATGTCCTGCTACCTCTGACTTTCTACCTTAGATTTTCATATAAGAAAGTGAAAATGGAGACAGAATATGCTCAAGTCATTGAAGATTGGAATTTCTCAGGAAAAAATCTTGAGCTAAATGTTGTTGACGATAGATGGAGAGGACAACAAGCAAATGAGATCAGGGCTGGGGCAACATCAAGGAAAGTAACAGGCTGTAAAGGAGACAGGCTTTACATTCATAGGTTTACATTAAAATACATTTTAAAAGATTAGGAAGAATGTATGAGCATCAAGTTAAGGATTTGAAATTGATTCTCTATGCAGTGTAGATTAGAGAGTCTTATATGGGGATTCTAAGATAAATCCCATGATAGGTTCAGGAAGTTAGAGATAGAAAATATTTATCATCTGTTTTAAATTAGATATTATAGCACATAAATCACCATGGATATTATGATAGAAACAAATAAGTCCAATTAGTATATCATTCCTATACTTAGTTCCTCATTCTTTCTATAAACCTAATTAATTTCTGGGAACATCTATATTTTTGTGATGATTTAAGTTCTTATGTTTTACTTTTTTCTTTTTTTTTTAATTGTTATTTATGTCTTTTACATTTTGTATTCCCCTTGGGCAGCCCACCACCAATTCACCCGTGATCCATCTCCATGGTCCCCTGTATTCTCCTCTCTTCCATTTTGTGCCCTTATCCTCCCTTCCCCCCCACCGCCCCCCCCACCACCACTGAGTGTCTCTCTCCCACCCGGCCTCTCCCTATAGTCCTGTTATAAGTGAAACCATTCGATATTTTTCTTTTTCTTTCTGGCTTATTTCACTGAGTATGATTCCCTCTAATTCCATCCATGTTGCTGCAAATTGCATGTGTTTATCTTCTTTCCATGCTGAATAGTATTCAATTGTGTATATGTACCACATCTTCTGGATCCAGTCATCTATTTTTGGACATCTGGGTTGCTTCCATACCTTTGCTATTGTGAATAGTGCTGCAATGAACATTCTGGTGCATGTATCCTTTCGAATTAGTGTTTTTGTGTCCTTTGGGTAAATTCCCAAAAGTGGTATTGCTGGGTCGTATGGGAGCTCCATGTTTAGCAGTTTGAGGAATCGCCATACAGCTTTCCACAGTGGTTGGACCAGTTCACATTCCAACAACAGGAAGAAAAAAAATTACAAATGACCCTCAAAACAATTCACCACAGAAAGAAAATCCTTCCTCTAGGTTCTTATGTTTTTCACATATCAATTGTCCTATTTTAACTTTTGAATTATATATGTAATACAAGTTAATGCAATAATTTAAGGTTGATATTCTGAGGAGGAAAAAGGACTTGATTGGTATTTATTAGCCATTTTTTAAGAGATAGACAATGGCAACAAAAGTAGAGAATCCTCAAGAAAAACGTCATTGTTTAGGATGCTGTAGTCTGACAATGCTCCATTTGCAAAATTGAGGTAGCACTTTGGATACCCTGTCCACCCTGTCTGTGTCTTTGTCTAAGATGGGAACGATCTTGGGATAAGTCCAGAAGTCAAACGGGAAGACAGGGAGTGGAAAACAGAGGCACAAGAAACTATCTCAAATAAGTAGCAATTTCATCTGGAAAGAGGTGATTGAGAGACAGCTTAGAATATGTTAAAAATTTAATTGAATATTTCTTTTATGACTTCTGATTTATTATTCTGTAAGTTAGTTATTAGATAACAAAACTTACATCCTTCTGAGTTAATGAATCACTTCAAAGCAAGAGCAATACATATACCAATGTTTAAATAATACACATCTGTTCAGTTATTCTGATTTAGACTGATGATTAGCACATAGTTAACACTAAGTAGAGATTTTCTTGGTTAAGTAATTTTTTGCAAATTGATATATAATGTTATTTGAAAATATATTTGAAGGATCATCTCTTGATCCTTAGGTTTACATGTCCAATTTTTTTTTAAGGATTGATTTATTTATGCATGCAAGAACTGGGGTATAGGCCAGAGGTGTGGGATGGTGAGAGGATTCACCAGAGACAGAGCGGGGAGCAGAACTTGCAGATCGCCTGAAGTACACTGCTGAGGGGAGCAGTGGGCGAGGCAGGAGAGGTCTGCTATACCATGTGGGAATCTCCCTGGCCAGGGATTGAACTCATGCTGCAGTGGCTGCAGATAGCTTCATAGATTGAGACTTAACCTATGAGAGGCCCCACATGTCCAATTTTTTTGATGGATGTCTTCCATTATAAACTCTGGAATCATAAACTGAACCTATCCTACATGGAATTCCATCATCTTTTCCAAAGTGCCTCCATCCCTGTGTTCTCTTAGCAAAGCGTATCACCTAGAAAAATAACTCTCTTCCACATTAATATATAGTATTAGTCTTTAGTTTCTCAAAATTCTCTTCCTGTAATATTCATCAATCCATTCCTCCCTTCTCATGTCCACCACTAGAGTCTTATATCAAGACTTTATCATTTCTCGCCTAGTAGTCCCACCAGTATCCCTGTTCTAGTGATGCCATTTCTTATCTTTTGCTTCATTTCTGCCAGTGGGCATTATTTTCAAAATGCTATTCTGGATATGTCATTTGCCCCTAAAATATCCTCTCACAATTGTGTGGTGCTTCCAGGAGAAATTTTAAAATGTTTAGTATGGCATAATTGGCCTTTAGTAATATAACCTTCACCTCTCTCTTCATCCTCCATCAGACACGTCCAAACCCCGGCTTCCATCGATACTGAATTATTACCAGAAGTTCCTGAATGTATAATGTTCTTTACAACTTTACAGTTCCTGAATCTTTCCATCATCTGAGTATGCTTCTTTCCCTAAATATGAACCTATGATTAACTATCATAACATGTATTGTCCTAAACTTTTCTGTGAGTTCCTTGAGAACAGGATTTATTTATTTCACCTCTGTATTCCAAAACTTAACAATACCTAACTGCAATACTATTGCTTAATAATAGCACCTAAGAACAAAATATATTAATATAGCTAGTATAACCATTGTGGTTCTGTGCTAAGGAAATTGAGCAAGAACTGTTATTGTGATTGTCTGAATTAATTTAATGAACTAGCATTTGCCATTGTGAGAACTCAGTTCTCTTGACACCGTTGCTCAATAATCTTTCCATCAAATGCTGGACAAATTCCAAGTACTTCATACTGCATCATTGTTTATGAAAGGAAAGTGCAGACTGTCTTATATTTCACAAACCAGGATTCTAAATGTATGCCAATGTTGGCTTGTCAATTATCTCTTCATAATTCATTTATTTTCTGCTCTAGAGATATGTAGCACTCTGAGTAGTGCTGCAATTTATATATTAAGAACAAACAGCAGAAAACAATCCTAACCAAGTAATCAGGGTGGATATTTTAGGTCAAACTTTTTTTTTTAATTCAGTGAAATGTGGTTCAAACAATTTTAGAAATCAGTGCATTAATTATATTCTCTAACTCATTAATTCAACAATGAAAGTGAACAATTGGTATTCCCATGATAATACAAGGGCTGTCAAACAAGGTGTACTCATGAAAGCAAAACACCAGTTGATTGAAATGCTACCTTTCAAACAGATGGGTTAACATCATATAAACATGCAAGTTGTAGTTTACAAAAACATATTCTAGCTACTTTGACCCTCAGACCACAATACAATATTTGAAAAGAGAAAACACATAAATCATTCCAAATAAAATAACTTAAAAGAAAATCTTGATATATAATGTTCCTTAACAATTTAGAATTGGCCACTTAAAGTCCTTTACATATTTGTTTTACTGCCATTTCATAATTACCCAGTATTATTATAAGTATTATTATTAAGCATACTTTACAGATGAGGCAATTGAGAAACAAAACAAATTATTCCTAACTCTTCCAATCACAGACATGTAAATAACAGTGTTGAGATGCAAATCCTAGAAATATCTAATGCTCTAACACGTGTTTCCTTAACTATTCATCAGACTTATAATTAAGTGCAATCTTACAATCAAAAATCTATCTCTTCAGATTATTGGTTTAAAAAATGTTGATGTATTTATTTAAATCTGAGGCAAGTCAGTCACAAATCTTTCCTGAATACTTACTACACTTATAGTGTCATGTTTAAGAAAATATTTTAACAATATGTATAAGAAAGGGAAACAAGGGCCATAGTTTCTGCTTTCAGTTAGCTTTGAATAACTTTGCATGTAGTAGAAGACAAACCAAAAGACCGAGATTTGAAGTCAGAAAAATCTCCCAATTTAATGATTCAACCGCCCACACAACTGTGGGAAGGTCAGCTTGCCTTCCTCTCACCTCTCGTAATCCCACAGGAGACTCCGATTTCTTTTATACCATCTACACTGACAATGACTTTGTCTCATGTGCTTCAGGTTGTGCTCCCGTCTTCTATGACTGCATTCATCTTTAACCAGCCTACAACATTTGGTATGTAACATAATTTTAGTAAAGGAGCAAGAGTACAATATCAACAGGATGTGAGAATTAACTTCAGTTTTGATACAGTTCATCAAATTGCCCCCCATTTGATAGCCATACCCTATTGTGAGAGTTTGTACCTAGCTGGTCCCTGCTGTCTGGAGTTCTGATTTCAGACTTTGTCCCAACAGTTTCTTCCTGTTGTAAATTCTAGGAAGGAAGAAAAAGAGGGACAGGAAAAAAAAAGTTGGGTATGGAAACAGAGGACGAAAGGGAAAGATGACAAATGAACAAACAAACAAAAAAAACCCATAAACACAATAGCCGTGAATGTATAATATAAAGATACAGAGAAGAAAGGACAGAAAGAAAAAAAAAATAAACTAAAGGAAATGAGAAGGAAAGTAGACATCTGAAGTTACATTTACATATATATTACTTGACCAAATAGGTTTCTGTCCTTCCCACCTGCTTTTATTTATCAGGATGAGTTTTTACTCTAGACCAGTGGCATTTGAATTTTTTGGTCTTAGAGTCATTTTGTACAGTTGGAAATTATTCAGGACCCCAAAGAGTATTTGATTATATGAGTTATTTCTGTTGCTATGAATAGTAATAAATTAAAACCGAACTTTTGTAAATCTTAATTAAAAATCATATTAATGTATTGAGTATAACAAGTAACATTAAAAATATATTTTTCCTGGGCCTCCCCGGTGGCGCAGCGGTTAAGCGCTGCGCTGTGGAGCTGTCGGCAGCGGCGACGCGAGTTCGAAGCCCGGCCAGGGAGAATCCCACATGGCGCGGCAGACCGCTCCTGCCTTGCCCGCTGCTCCCCTCAGCAGTGTATTTCTGATCTGCCTGTTCTGCTCCCCACTCTCTCTGGTGAACCCTTTCGCCTCCCCACGCCTCTGGCCTGTACCCCAGCTTGTATGTATAAATAAAAAAAAAAAACACTCAATTTAAAAAAAATATATATATTTTTCCTAACGTAACAGCCAAAAATAGAGAATAGTATTATTTCACATATATTCATTTTTCCAATGTTATCTTAATTGATTGATTAATTTTTTGACCTTCAGTGGTGAACTTAATGTAGTATATATAGATGCTGTTTTTAATGATACATGCCTGAAATTTACATAATGTCATAATACAATGTTAATTCAGTTAAAAAAAAGAACAAAGATAACTAGCTTTAAAGGCAGCTGGAGTCACATCTATGCTTCTGTAGGCCATGTGCTGCAGTAAGTTGTTCTGGTTGAATCTATGAAAAAATACAGTTTCATACAGATATGAAGTCAGAAAAGAGGAAACCTCATGAACCCTGTGAAGGGTCTCTCAGACCTTGAGGGGCTCTTGACCACACTTTGAGAACCATTTCCCTAGAGAAAGTGGATGGAGCAAGCGCCTGTGAGTTCAGCGAGCACAGAGCTCCCAGTCTTCAGGGGACCAGGCCCTTGGTCTTTCAGGGCTTGGGAGTGTGCAGAAGCACCCTCGGTGTAGGCAGAGCTCCTCTCAGGTGGTGTTGGGGTGGAAGCAGACTTGTCACGGAGCTGGATGTAATCCTGAGCAGATGCTGACTCTGGCCAGTTGATATGTCCATGGCACCAGAACAAATCCAATACAAAGGAACCAGTCAGTGATAGGATAAAATTGAATAATGCAGTCACAATTGACCCTAAACTGTGCATCTCCTTCAAATTTTATCTTGTGTCAGATAATTATGTAGACCTAATCCTAACCTCCACATCTTTTTTCATTTAAACACATGTCATACCAGGTTCAACTCAGTCTGTACTATTGTAATTGTAAAATTGATTACTCGAGTTGAAAAGCACAACTTTTATATTAATATGTTACTTTTCATCTTTCTTGGTTTGTTCCATCACTCCAGTCTGTCAGGATTCCCTAAATCTTGCTTCTGACACTCAATCTGTTAACCTTTGACTTTAGATTTATATCATTTCACACATGTTGTAAAGGGAAGCACAGAGTTTAAAAATAATATACAGAAACCCACAAATGCCTTAAAAAGCACAGCATTATTATTAATGTAAACAGAGATGACCTGGCTAAGGCCATGGAAAAAGCGTGTCTTTTATTCAGGGCATGGCCCATCTCTCCCTTTCAGAGTTTTCTGTCTGGCTGATGGCATCTAATGTATCATGAGGTACTGTAAAAACTGATAGAAGCTAATGATGTTTTAAGAGGATAGTCCGAAAACCAGAAGCATTCAAGGCACAAGGCACTAATGGGAAATTTCAGGCAGGAAGAAGAAAGATGTAATGTGGCAGGAGAAATTTGTTCCTGCTCTTCAATGAACATGCAGCGAGCTAGTAAAGGGCAGGAAAAATCTCTTCTACCAATGTAAGTTCTCAGGCTAGGACCCTGTAACTTGGAGAGACAAAAGATTAACAAGAGAAAGCACATATTTTATTTTTTTAATTAATTATGCATGACACTAGAACCTTGATAAAGAAATGCCTGAAGAAGTGGTGATGTCTGAGCTTTTTTATAATAGGTTTGATAGAGAATGGGATGTCGTGGGACTATGTGATAGGACAAATGAGTATGAGCTTAGGGGAGTGAACTGGGGGTACTTAGGCAGTTCTGTTCTAATTTTTCTCTGCCTTATCTTCAGAGATAAGGAGGCTTTCTTCCTCTGGTGTAGGAAGGCACTGTTCACATGAGGGTCTTAAGATTTGCCTCAAGACTGAAGAGGTTGTGCTTCTGTTTCTCAGACTCTGGTTTAAGAATATTCAATTTGCCAAGGTGCCATATTTGGGGGCAGCATATCCTGAACCCTGTCATTGGTTTAAGGTCTAAGAATCTTACAGAATTTTTAGAAATAGGATGAAAATTCACCAAGAAAGTGAAAGTATTTGGCAAATAATGAAATAGTATAGTAACACTTCAACCACATGTGCTTTTATGCTTTGGGAATCTTCTAAACCTATGAAAGAAAAAATTTCAGCCCCAAGGTGTGTGTTGTCTATTAGTTATTAACATGATGAAATGCCAAGAAATGCTTTTACTAAAGATCAGAGTGTCAAAACAGAGTAAATTCTCTCTATTATAAATAAGACGAACATAAATTCTGAGATAGACTAGATATTAATGTTTACTAAAACCCCCATGACAAATTCTACACATTTAAATCTGAGCACTCTGGGATTCTCTGTGGTTAACATCACCTATTCACAGGGATGAGGCTCCAATAATTGTCTCCATTAAGTATTACAGTCTAGGAACAGAGCCAAAGAAAGAACTGTATTTATTGATATTAGTACAGGTATGTAGAGTTATCAATAGTGTTTAATTTACCTAAGGAGATGAGGTTTATCCTGTATGATAAAATAGTTGAGAAATCAAAGGTGAAAATGTCATTTTTCTTCTTTGTTTCATTGAGTACAAAATAAACTGTCAGCATAGAGCAAATAAGTAATGACTGGTAATACTGAGTTTTAATATCCATCACTTCTTTTTGTATCCCATCAATCATCCATGAAAGTCAGTCAGTAAGATGAATAGTATTTTTAATGTCCTGGAAAGCGCAATTTCTTTTTGTTGGCAGTGGGTTTATGGGGAGAGGAAGAAAAAGAGTCAAAGAGAGCATTTTAGTGAAGGTAAAAACCTTCTTCTAACTACTTCCTAGTTTTGTGCTACTTCCCCAATAAAATGGTGCCATTTTACATTAAAAAATAATTAATATTTAATGAGTAAAATTGGATACCCATTTGGTATTGCCACCATAAACCAACCACCACCAAATCACCCCTCGTCTACCACCATAATCCATAGTGCTTCCTTCCCTCATTGTTATCCCTCCCTCACCCCCATACGACTTGGTGCTTCAGTTCTGTCGTCAGCTAGCAAGGGTTAGTTTTCAAGCTTCTCTTTATTTGACTCTTAGTTCAGTTACTTTATATTCCACATATTAGTGACACTATCTGATGCCATTTTCCAACCTATTTTTCAACCACCAAATCACAAACCTTTCCTTTACAACCATAAATGAATAAATTAAATTGCATTTGTAAATTACCTGTGTGCCTTTTCACTATGATGGTTTTATCCTAAGAATTGGTGGAAAAAATTTAAGTCCTCGAGGAATAAGTTTGGCCTTTGCCTAGGTTACTAAGATTTATGTATCCTGATATAAACATGTTGAATCATGTTATTAATTTAGAAGACATCAACCCACCATTATTGAATTCCTCTTCCTAAATATTTATTTTATGGAATTTTAGAGCCTTAGTACCCCTACAGAAAACTTCACTCATGTTAGAAATATATTAATTAGAAAAAGAAGTGGTGGTGTTAGTTTCCTCTACCCAATTTCTGACTCAGTATTCTTTTCAGTTTACCTGAGTAAAAACTCTTCAGTACTAAAAACTGCAAAGAAAACTAAGGAGGCACTTCAGATGTTTTTGGGAAATTCCATAATGACCTTCATGTATCACTATTCATAGTATCTCCTTAGTACCTAGACTTTTTATTTTTGGCATTGAACTGTGGGTTCAGTGTGAATTGGGGTATAGGCTAGAGGGGTGGTGAGTGAGAGGATTCACCAGAAACAGAGTGGGGAGCAGAACAGGTGGATCTACTGAAATACATCGCTGAGGGGAGCATGGGTGAGAGACAGGAGAGGTCTGCTGCGCCATGTGGGTTAGCTCCTAGGCTGAGGATTGATCTCAGGCCACTGTGGTGATAGCACTGAAATTTAACCCCTAGGCCACCAGGGATGCCCTACCTGTACTTTAAAAGGATACCATCATTCCTTTTGGGGGTATTTCACATTGGTGGTCACATCAGTTTACTTAAAGTACTAAGCAGGGTGGTCTACCCTACTTGGGAAATATTCTACTGTGGTCTCTCATGAAGCTGTTTCTGATCTTCAACTCAGTGCATTCTAGAAAGTGTCAATATGTGTGCTGATGGGAAAATAAGAGAAGTAGCATCCATTTTCATCTGAGTTTAACAGTAAGCCAAGAGATAATTTTAGATTTATTTACTCATTAAAATATAATTTTTTTTCTCACATACCCGTGCTATTATTTAGCAAATATCCATGGCCCAATCATGATTGATCACAAGTTTTCAGTTAAGAGAGAGGAATTAAAGAGATGTAATTAGCACAATAGAAAGTGTGTTTTTTGAGTCCTATGATTCAACCAGTTTGATTCCTTGATGGCTCTTAAACCCTGATAAATACATGGGGCTTAAAACATTTTTGTTAAATTGCTTTTAAGAGAGTTTTGAAAGATTAGATACACATTATACATGTTTAGGGTGTTGAAAAATTTCATCCTAAGTTTAATATTTAAAGGATGTAATTCTCAGGGTTTTTTGAAATTACAATGTTTAAATTAAAATGCTACATGTCTTATAAATATATCTACAGACATAATTAGGCTGATACTTGCTAATATTATTCTAAAAACTGCCTAAGGGCCTCCCTGGTGGTGTAAAGGGTTAAGTCTCAGCACTATGAAGCTATCAGCAGCCACTGCAGCACGAGTTCCATCCCAGGCCAGGGAGCTGACCCACATGGCGCAGCAGACCTCAGCAGTGTATTTCAGTCTGCTTGTTTTGCTCCCCACTCTGTCTCTGATGTATCCTCTTACCCCCGCACACCTCTGGCCTACACCACAGATAAATAAATAAATCTTTAAAAATAAAATAAAAAAATAATACAACATAAGCCAATTATTTAACAGAGGCAGATGTGATATTTTTCTTATTCTCCCAGGAAATTGTTTCTCTATTAAGTTTTCTCCAAAGAAGTTTACCCGAAAGTAACATATCTTTATGTTTGAGTAATGAACCTATAATAATTTTAATTTTTGCATAGCTGTTGTTAATCATTTAATATAATATTGTGTGTGCCAAATATTAGTGTATATATTTATTGTTATTTCTTTCTCCAACTATTCACCTTTCCAGAATGTAAGCCCCTAAAGGGCAGAGTTCTGTTTTGGTCACTGCTTGGTCATTGCTTTGATTGTACCTGGCACATAGTAAATATTTTTGAGTATATAAGTACATGAACTTATATGAATGAGTGAATGAACAGATGACTCCAAGGAAGGGAGCACAGGGATTTCTAGGTGAGGAGGAATAGATTTTGATTTAAAATCAGTGTTGAGAGAACCTCTCCCAATGAAGGTCATACATGAATGATAATCTGAAAGAGGCAAGCTAAGGAGTTATATGGAGGAACAACATTATGGGCAGAGGGAAAATAGTAAAAATTCTCCCTTAAGAAGAATTCTGGATAGAAATGTCTGAAAAATCCCAAAGAAGTCAGCATTGCTAGAACTGAGTGACTAAAGAGAAAATGGAAATAGAAGAGAGACAGCAGAGCCAGATGCTAAATGAATGAAGCACTAGTCATGATGATGGGACAATGAGATGAAGAAAAGGTATTGGAGAAACTTAATCTAGACTCAGATTTAAGTTGTGTTTCTTTCCTCCTCTAATTTTGCAGACAGGAAACTGACATAGATTCCTTAAGTAATTTTACCTAGGTCCCAGAACAAACCGAGATAGAAATGGGACTGAACTGTAGTCACTACACTCCCATCTCATCTTTCCCTTTCCTCTAAAAGACTATCAAGCCCCAAAGGAAAGTGATGATTTGCCAACCTCTATCTCTGTGTTATTAGATTATATCATTGAAGAGGGATAGTGGCAGAGGGCAGGCAGGTAGGGAGAGTAATAATGAAGTAGTGTGATTTTTATGCAATATTTTATTCTTTTAAAAATTTTGTAGAAAATGACTCCTTTCTATAATTTGCCTTTTTTATAACTGACATTTTCTGCCACTGTCCAAATACTACTGACATTCCAAAGAGGGTGATATATAATATTGTCAAATTTTTCATGTAGGTAAATTTGATGGTTTAATACTGAATTATGCAAAGCAAGAAGCAGTTGATTTTAATTTAACTTTAAAATGAAATAGTAAATTTTTGGAATATCTGAATAATAAAATGGAAATTTAAATAAAAAACACATGCATAAAAAGAGGAGTCCAATCAAAATGGGCTTGCTTTAAAAATGATTATATTTAATCTCTCACCACTACTTTTGCATGAACATTTAGGATGCAATTGTTCATTATTTATTGTGTGCATTTAATGAATATTTTATAAAGTACAGGCAAGTGCTACATTTGTATAATATATGTTAATGGTATGACCACTAATAAAGGAAAAGATTGTTTGATATAAAATACATCAGGTATTTCTGATGGTATCTGAAGCTTAATATTAAATAAAGGTCCATTTCTCTAGGGGAAAATATTTGTATTTGCTAACCAGGGTCATCTACTAACTTAATAATTTCAGAAATCAAAAATGACAAGGGCTATTTAGTCCGCCAAATGTTCTTTATTACCATCCTTAATTAAGATTACAATGGATAGCACAACTTTTCTGTTCAAGAGTCTTCTCTATATGTATGCATTCTGTACTTTATTTATATCCATACAGTCAGGGAAAGAAAAAACTGACATAAGGAGAAGTATTTATATGCACAGAGCATGATAAACCTCCTATTCCCCTTTCATATCCGAGATTTTTCAGGATAGCCACAAAATTAATGAACAAATACTTCACCCATCATTTTATTTTATTTTTCTTAAAGATTTATGTATTTATGTATACAAGAATTGGGGAGTAGGCCAGAGGTGTGGGGGTGAGAGGATTCACCAGAGACAGGGTGGGGAGCAGAACAGGTGCATCTACTGAAATACACTGATGAGGAAAGCAGCGGGCGAGGCAGGAGAGGTCTGCTGTGCCATGTGGGTCAGCTCCCTGGCTGGGGTTTGAACTCACATAGCAGTAGCTGACACTGGCTTGATAGCTCTATAGCACTGTGTCTTTACCCCCTGTACCACCAGGGAGGCCCTTCACCCATCATTTAAGACATATCCCTAGCTAGAGAATTAACTTTAAAAGACTATTAAAATTTTACATATATTTCCAGCATGAATATTGCTGAAACCTACAAAAAATTCAATAGAGTGTAGTTTCCTATAATTCCTTGAGGTTTTGAGCAAAATTGAGAGCTCTTTATTTAAAAAATTAGACGCATCACATATGGAAATTAACAAGGTACAGAATAAATTAAGACCTAGATTAGTTTATCAGAGAATGATTTTTCTCTGATAGAGGGTGACCTTCATTTTACATTTTTACATTTCCTTCTGACTGTCCTTTCTCCCATGTTCTAGAGACTACTATGGTTCACCAGTTATTTCTTTTGCTTCCTGACACATGCCTCAGCTTCACAGCCAAGTTACTGAATCCAGGTAAAAAATGTGAATACAATAATATACAATATGTAGAGAACTTTTCACCTGAAAATCCTCTCATGCAGATGTTCATGAATTTTCTCTCTTCTTTCTTCTGACACTTTGATATAAAGAAAGTATTGAGAAATATAACAAAATATATACAAAATCTATATGAGGAAAATCTGAGGACTAAACATCAAAGAAATACTAAATAATTGGGAAAATATCCCATGTTCATTGATAAGAAGACTCAATATTGTCAAGATAACTGTTTTCCCAAATTAATCTATAAATTGAATGCAATCCCAAATAGTATTCCAGAAAATTTTTATATAAATACAGATAAACCAATTCTAGAATTTATATACAGACACAAGTGACCAGAATTGCCAACACAATATTGAAAAGGAAGATTAAAGCTGGAGAACTTATGCTGCTTGTCTTACAGATTTATTATAAAGCTACGTTTATGAAGACTGTATAGTAATGGTGAAAGAATAGACAAACTAGATCTATGAAACAGAATGGAGAGCCCAGAAAAGGTTCCATAAATGTAGGCAACTGATATTTCACAAAAAATTAGGGCAGTGCAAGGCCTCCCTGGTGGCACAGCGGTTGAGCGCTGCGCTGTGGAGCTGTCGACAGCGCACGATGCAAGTTCGACGCCCAGCCAGGGAGAATCCCACATGGTGCGGCAGACCTCTCCTGCCTCGCTTGCTGCTCCCCTCAGCAGTGTATTTCTGATCTGCCTGTTCTGCTCCCCACTCTGTCTCTGGTGAATCCTCCGCTGCCCCACGCCTCTGGCCTGTACCCCAGCTTGTATGTATAAATAAATAAATCTTTAAATAAAAAAAAATAAGGGCAGTGCAATGGAGCAAATAATGGTCTCCCTAACAAATGGTGCTAGAGCAACTGTATAACCAAAAACTGTATAACCATTTTATATGCCAAAAATGTATATTGACATACACCTTACATCCTTCACAAAAATTAAGTCAAATGAATCATAGACATAAAATACGAAACTATAAAACTAAAAGATAACACAGGAGAAAACCTAGGTTACCTTGGATATTGTGATTTTTTTAGATATGATGACAAATTCATAACCAATGAAAATAATTTATAGGCTAGACTTCAATAAAATTGAAAATTTCAACCTGCCAAAGGCAGTGACAAGAGAATAAGAAGACAAGTTACAGAATGGGAGAAAGTATTTGGAAAATATCTGCTGATAGATTTGTTATCCACATTACACAGAGAACTCATAAAATTGAAAAAAAAAAAAAAGCCCAGCAGAACCCCAGTTAATAAATGTGAAAAAGACATTAACACACACCTCACTACTGAAGATACACAATGTGAACTAAGCTTATGAAAACATATTGCACATCTTTCGTCATCAGGGATCTGTAAGTAAAATGATGAGACACCACCACACTTATTTGAGTGGCCAAAATATGGAATACTGTCCACACCAAATGCTAGCAAGAAAGTGCAGCGTTAGAGCTTTCACTCATTGCTGGTGTGAATGCAATGTGATGCAAGTATATTGGAAAACTGTTTGGTGGTTTCTTGAAAAATGAAATATACCTTATACAAACATATCTTCTATAAACATATCTAGCAATTACACTCCTTGGTATTTACCCAAAGAAGCTGAAAATTTATGTTCACACAAAGACTACATACAGATACTTATAGCAGGTTTATTTATAATTGCTAAAACTTGGAAGCAAACGTGATATACTTCAGCAAATGATTGGATAAATAAATTCTAAATCCAGGCAATGGAATATTACCTAGTGCTAAAAAGAAATGAACTACCAAGCTATTAAAAACCTGGAGGAACCTTAAAGGCATATCATTAAGTGAAAGGAGCCAACCTGAAAAGTTTACACACTACATGGCTCCAACTTTACCATAATCTGGAAAGAGAAAATGATGCAGATAATAAAAAGACAAATGGTTGTTTGCAGGTGGGGAGTATGAAAAGTAGGAAGTAGAGTACAGAAAATTTTTAGGGTAGTAAAAATATTTTATATGTTATAATGATGGTACATGTCATTATGCATTTTTTAAAACACACGGGATGTACATCAAGAGTGGAACCCTAGATAAACTGTGAATTTTGCAGGGTTATGATATGTCAATATCATGGTTTGTAAACAGTGTGCTAATCTAGTAAGTGATAAAGATAATGAAGGAGGTTATGCAGGGGTCAGGGAGTATATGGGAAATCTCTGTACCTTCCTCTCAGTTTTATTGTAAATCTAAAACTGATGTAAAATATTTAAGTATTTTTTTAAAAAGAGAGTTCAGTTAAATCCTGATGGATAAGAAATTCACTTGATGGAAGGATCATGGACCCCTGAAAGACGACATGAAATAGTCCCATATCCCTGAATCCTTTATGTTTCATTTTGACATGAGTGAAGAATAAACAATTGTGGCAACAAACCTGAGTTTTCATTTTAGCAAAATAATAACCTTTCAGAAAAAGTTAGAAAAAGTTTAATGATATATTCAACTTATACCAGAGCATTGTTTCCTTGAGTTGCAGCTCATAGGTCATGCAGGACTTGTGAACATCTCATGAGTGGATATTTCATGGAGACTCTGCCCAAAACTCCAGTTTGACCTGGTCTGTTCTCAGGTCTGTAGCTCCCTTCCTCAACAGGCTAACTTAATAAACTGGAAAGAGACAGCTTAGACTGCACGGACTGGGAAATAATTAGTAAAAGACCACTATGGGCCAAGGAAATTCATGGCAGCAGGTGACTGGGCCTGGAGTCAGAATTATTCACTCTTTTGTTTACCAATCTATGTGAAGGGCAAAGTTATGTCCTTGAGCCCTGTCCCTGTCCTCGGACCCTTCCTGTCTCAGTTGCACCCAAGCTGACACCCAAGCAACAGACCTACCCGTTCCCTCATAACTTTCAGGAGGGGACCTGTAGTTCCTTGATTTTTCAAGGACTTTCAGCAGAGCAATACTGCCTGCTGCAGTACGTTCAAGGGGAGTTCAGGGGAGTTCTTACAGGGTGTGATCTTAGCTCTCTGTGGCCCAGTATTGCAAAAGCTATTAGGACCTGTTCTGGAAGAACTTCCAAAAGGTCTTCAAGGAATTGTTTGATCCTTCTACTTGACAAAGCAGGTAGAAGCAGCAGCAGGAGCTGCTGTCCATGCAGTACTTCTGTGGTGGAAAAAGAAGTAATATCTCAGCACCAAGGTCAAGATGAACATGAAAAGCACCTAGCAGGCCAGCACCCAGGAGATGGGCCTGGACTTCTGAAAATGTCCCATTTGCCAGTAGGTGCTGGTATATGGCAAGGTCAGCAGCCACCAGGCCCTGCAGCCCCTGCAGACTGAAGACTTTCTGCCCATATCAGCTAATACCCGATTGTCAGGTAGCTACTGGCCAGAGTGAACAGGATTGCCATGCACATGAACTTCCTTTCTGCTTTGACTCCTATTGGGCTGCCTGGTAGCCAGCTAAGGCCCTAGTGAGGTGGCCTTGACTGGCTGGTCTACCAGGGAATTTCTAGGAAGGCCCACTCCGCCTGTTCAGCACACCATCACCCAGGGATACATAAGGCTCCTTCCCAGGAAATGGACAGAGACCCCTCTTAAGTGGTGGGCTCGTTTCAATTTGTGTTCTCCTGCCTTTGGAAGCTGGCCTGGGAAAGAAGGACTAGGATGTGGAGACCAAAGTGTACTGTTTTGCAGTGACCACAGTGGCCTTATTCTAACCCTCCTAAACCTGAAGAACCTGATGAACCCGAAGCTATGATTCCATGGGCACTGGAGTGCTGGTTTGAGTGTGTTGTAGAAACAGCTGATGTTCCGTGATTACAGAATGTTCAGGATTAAAAGCACACACAAAGTTGTGCTATCTGAAGTTGTCTTTTTACAGAACAAGGTCAATCTGGGATCTCCAATTGCCTCCTACCTTTATGATTTTTTTTTTAAGATTTATTTATTTTTGCATGCAAGCTGGGGTACAGGCTAGAGGTGTGGGGTGGCAAGAGGGTTCACCAGAGACAGAGTGGGGAGCAGAACAGGCAGATCAATGGAAATACACTGCTGAGGGGAGCAGCGGGCGAGGCAGGAGAGGTCTGCTGTGCCATGTGGGCATCTCCCCAGCTGGGCGTCGAACTCGCGTCGCGGCTGCCGACAGCTCCACAGCGCAGCTCTTAACCGCTGCACCACCAGGGAGGCCCCCGGCCTTTATGATTTGTCCTCAAACAAATATATGTTGCAATAATGCCAAAACAAAACAAAAAACACCAAAACAGGGTATTATGTCACTATTGAGAGTCTATAACTTCGGTAAACCCTGAAAAGTGTTCTGAATCGTCTGACCTTGCAGATTTTCTAAAATATATGGAAAAGTTGTCTGGTCTTCTTGTGAGATTGGTCCTCTTCAAATTTTTCAAGGATGTTTTTGTTATCTTTTACAAGATAGCAAAGCCACAGTGAGAATAAGTGCTACGATATTTGTGAATTTTATTTCTATTCTAACTTACCCTGCTTTCTTATGTCTTTCCTGAATATGTTGCTACAGGTTAGTCATGCTTGTCAGGTGCGCTGGTCAAATGGTCCAGTGAACTGGTTCACACTAGAATTTTAGGAACTTTGTATACCACTCGTTAAGGAAAGTATTCAACATTGTACTTTCATTTTAAAAACGTGAATATCAAGGAGTGTATATTGAAGCTGAGTATCAGGGATTCCTGAGAGGAAGACTTGAGCTTGAGGTTCTCAAATCAAATTGTTCATGGATGTCAGTTTTTCTATTCAAAAGGCTGATTTTTGACATATCTGGAAACTTTCTAGAACAAGTGTTCTTACTTGGCACCTACTGATCTCTACTTATATAAACATGTTTATCAACAAATGAATGGAATTTTTCCAAAGTCTCATTAATAGGTATTTATCAGATTGCTTATCTCTAACAAACATGACAGAAAAGGTTTTTCAAAAATTGTTTAACATATATCCACATAGGAAATGCCCCTTAGATTCCCATCAGGCATCCATTTTGCAAAATACAAAAGAAACTTTACAAATCAATCTTTCTAAAATTATCTCTTGAAATTCTGGAACAAAGCTCAGCTGGTTTTCTCTTCTTTGGTTTAGTCTCAGTGGTAGTTCAGAGGATTTGAGAATTGAAGAGCTTTTTCAATTATACAATAGGCAGCAGGTTTCCATTACAGTACAAAGTCTATCATCTAAATAAATGTTAGGTGTTCTTATAAATAAATGTAACAAGTAAATCTTTGACTGATTCATTTATTTGTGATACTGGTCCTGTGATTTCTGAAGTCTAAAAGTAAATATATCTGTCAGTCCTTAAGAGGTTTTCTTTTTCTTCAACTTGTAGCTTCTTCAGCCTTCAAAATTCTTTCCTAAGTTTGGTCCATAATTATACACAGTGTTTTTTCTGCTTCTTATTAGCTTTTGTGACTATCATGTTTTGGCAGCAGGTAGAAGAATAGTTTGAAGGTGTTGACTGAACGGTATGACGTTTGAGTGGAGATATGGGTCGTTATATTAACATTGTCAAACAAAATCGTTGACGTGGTAAAAACAGATATTGTTCAGAAACTATAGCAACAGAGAACATAAACTTCAATATAGAACTGTGCTGTGTTCCAAATGCAGAAAAAATGAGTGAGAGTTTATACCCAAGGAGCAAGATAGCAATCAGTGGATGGAAAAAATGCTAAGAGAAAACATCAGAGGTAAGGAGGATCATGGTTAAGAGACCCAATGGGACTCCTGTTGAAGGCAGGTTAATGTAATCAGTTACCACTTGGCATGGGGGGTAGGAGGCATTTGATCATATATCAAAGACAACCAGGTTATTTAGCATCGGGAATTCACTCTACATTGACTTAGCAGGGTTTTGGTAATACTGGGAAATGTTGAGAAGAACACAGAAACCTGCAAGTGGAGACCAAGTTTGGAAGAGGAGTTAGAGAAGCATGACTAAAATTTGATCAGGAGAATTTTTGTTAGCATGATATCAAAATGAAGGTGAAGGAGAAAACCATTCTAAAAAATAGAATGGAGCCTGCATGTGGACAAAAATTACTTCAGTAAGGCTAGGAACATAGAGTAGCTATTTGCAAACTGGTGTAAATCAATATTGAAAGGTTTTCATGGGCATATGAAAGACCACATATGCTAGCATATCACATTGAAGACTATAGTCATTGGTGACGTGAATGACATGATTTTGAAAAAAATAGTGACTGTTATCATTGTCAAAATTCTAATGGAAGTGAAAGCAAGTATCTATAGAGAAAAGTTATGTGTCTATTGCAATAAAGGTTTCCAAGAGAAAGATATATGAATTGCAGTAATATCAGAAAAAATTAAGACAATATTTTTTTGAATATTTGGAGACAAGTTTGAAAATTGAAAATTCATACTGACTGGATGGAGGATAGGAAGTATGCAAAAACATCTTCAGTATTTTTGTGTAAGTAATGGATTGTCAAAAGATGAACAGTGAGGTTCTTAATCGTATTAGTGAATGAGTGCATAGCTTTTTGCTTTGAGTGGGGTGAAGTGGCACTATCCTCATTTAATTTTAAACTTATGAGCAGCAGAGCTAGCTTTGAAATTTAAATGGCTGACTAACCAAGGCAATTGTTCAATGGTCAGGCTTTTGACCTCTGTGCTGTACTTGAGGGTAAACAGCCAGGTATTAAGATATTTTAAACTCATGAAAAATATTTTCCAAATTCTTGGTATCTACTAAATAAATATGTTGCTTTTGGTTTCTTTAATATTCTAAAACCTAAGGCACTCTGTAAGGAGTATTGATTTGCATTTCAAAAATTTGCCATAAAATGTCAAATTGAGTGATACTTTCATATGAAGACTACTTTGTCATTGCAAAGACAGGAAGTAAACACTGTAAAAGTCTAAAAAAATTCTCATTCACTAAGTCACATTCTATTTCTTTGCATTTCTCAGAAGGGTAAGACTAATGTCCTGTGCAGTTTTGTTTAATTTAAAGGAGTAGTTTGTGCTCTGAAGATTTGCTGACTCATATGAACACTGTTAAAGGGAAGCAAAACTAGGCAGTAACTTTTACCTTATTCAGGAACTATTGCAGTAGGGAAAAAAAAAAACAAACCTCATTATAGAACTGGAATCAATTCTAAGTACAACAATAACAAAGAAAAGGGGTTTTATGGATAAGGAGTTATAGGGGATTGCTGAAGACAGGCCAGGGATATAAGATTTACCAAGAATGTGAGGGATGAAGAATTGGATCTGATCTTGTGGGTGATCAGGTATCAAGAGTGGGAGAATCTCATTAAATTGAATTACCAGTATTCTTGCTACTACTGGGCTATACAGGTCTAGTAAGGATAGGGACCAAGATCAAAGTCTAGTTGAGAAGATGACTCAGGAACCTGCCTAATGTTTGCTGAAGGATAAAGTGTCACACACATAGAGACACACACACACACACACACACACACACTGCCTGGAAATCCGTGCCCTCCAAAGTTTGTGCTTTATTCCAGAGTTCCTCTTCTCCTAACTATGGAAATTTTCATGAGGAAACTCTACAATAGAAACATTGCAAAATTTTATAAAATTATAGATTTGAAAAGAATGTGGAGAATTTAGAGGAAATGTCAAAAAAATAATGAAAACTAATGAAAGATACCAAAAACCATGGATTAGGCAAAAGTAGAAGTGACAAATAATTTCAACTGTGAAAAACTTGACTGTAGGATAAAAGTTCAAATAATCATGTACATTTATAATTACTCAAATTTCAGAGATTATCTCCTATGTTAAAGATGAGGAAGTTAAACCTCAGAGTAAAGGAGCCTATGGTTGGTTTACATTCTTACTTTGTCAAGAACATCTTTATTTTTACTACAATACAATATTTTTTATGGGAATGCACATAAATTTGGACATTTATCCCAGAGAAGTACCTGACATTGTTCCCTCTCAATACATTTTCTGCCTCTAGAACTTTCTCTTAATAACATTTTATGGTTCATATTGTATAATTAGTCGCTCACAGAAATAAGTTACTAGAACCTGTTACAAGGCTGATGAGCTATATTGTTGAATAACTTATCAATGAATTGGTGATTTTTTATTGAATTTAATTTATTTTTTTTCAGCAATGACAATGCAGTTCATTAGTCATCAGTTCCCTGACTATCATGACCCCACTATTGGTGAGTAAAAGCCTGTTTTCTCTATTAGCCCAAGTAAAAACACTCTCAATCAGTAGCTTAGAAATACTGTTGATGTTCATGAAGAATAGAAATATGTTTTACATGATGACTCAGTACATACACATATAAATGTATGTGTAAGCTACTACAATAAATACTTCAAGAAGGATATGTCCTTCTTGCTGTGCACTCTCAGATTTTCCATTCTATACCATTTATTTCTGATAAATAATTGTTGGAGTGCATTAAGTTGACTTTAAGATCCACTAGTATATATACACCTGCATTTGAAATTTTGAGCTTTAGTTAAATAGTGAATCTATGTTTTATTTGTCCATTTTATCAGTCTTGGATCTTCTACTGAAGAATTGGTAAACCGTATTAGTGGTGCTTTTGGAAAGGACTTTAGATGTAGAGGTAATTTTGCTCAGTGCCCGTCTTGTATCAGATGACTAAACTGAGATCCAAAGAGTCAAAATACTGTTAGAATCCAGAATTTAGCAATGTTTTGTTCTTCTAATCTAGTTTTCTTCCTGTCATAATACACTACAGGAACATTGTATTTGAGAACAATTTTTCTTTTCATTCAATCAAAGCAGAGATGTCTTTAAAACCACTTTTACCCATTCAAAGATCTACTTTATGGAATTGGTTTAAAAATTCTCAAGCAAAACCTGGCATAACATTCCTTGCTTTGAAACACTTTGGCATTTAAAACACATGGAGAACTATTTCATGGGAGAAGGAAACATAGTTTCTAGACTGTGCATGGCTGTCTGCTGGCCTGGACTCTGGTTGATTTAGCTATGCCTTCACACTTGCCCTTTTGATTCCCACAGTCCAACTATCTCCTTTCATCACATGCAATGGATAAATCCTCTAGCTCCTACTTTGCTCATCAAGCAATTTTATTTTAAGGTCTTAATGTGTATGTAAAGTATTGCCCTAAATATAATATTCTTATATTCCTTCCTGCAAATACTACAGGATATTTGTTTGAATACTACTGGTGAAATGAATAAAAAGTAGTTATTTTTAAATGTCCCATAACTCAGCAAGACCTTTTTATCAGTTGAGCTGATTAGTTAAGGCAATTAAGATGTTGTTAATAAGAACGACTTCCTCAAGAATTCAGTTCTGTTTCTGAAAAGTAATCACTTTGTAAAATTTTATAAGTGATTTACAGCAACCTTGCTGTATAATCCTATAAATTCATGTTCTAAGTGTCTGGATTCTGGTCTGTTGGTAATTTTGCATAACCTAATGTGAGTTACTGAAAAGAGAAACATCCAGGTAACAACTTTTAATCTTGTATCTTGTTGGACAATTCAGTAGTATAATATATCATTTATGAAATCACAAACTCACTCTGTTGTTCATTATTTTCCATATAAGTTTGCGTTTTATATGTAGTGGTGTTTCAAAATTTTACCTTTAACTCACCTGTCTCTCATGTATAGTGGCATAAACAGGCCAATATATGGGAATAAATCATAAAAAGCTCTTTCAGAGGAAGAAATGGGGAGGATCTGATGAGGACACCTTTAGATATTGATGAGTCATAGCCATCATTTGAGATTCGACTAACTGGACGTTCCATACTAACAGCTGAAATGATACCTTTATCTTGCTATAAATGAAATTGTTTTAGAGGAAGAAGTTTGAAAATGGAAACAGAACATTTTATTACTTTCAATTTGATTTCCCCATCATTTCATTTCTTAGCATCTCTAATGGGAATATCGTTTAAACAATTTTTCATTGGTATTCTGCTTGAGGAGGGTGGAACACCCAAATTACCTACTTTTTACCTATTCAAACTACTTAACTATAACAAACTCTGGCACCCTTAATGGCCCTTGAGGAAATTCATATTTATACTTTTTGAAAATCATAAAATTTATAAAAGAATATACCAGTCAAGAATACTTACTTCGTAACTTTCTGAAAGTTTAAGTTCCTTTTCTCACTGACGAAAGTTGGGGATATTATCTGGTGTCATTGTTCTTCCTAAAGAAGTAATTAATCTCTTATTTATTGTGTCTAACTCTGTAAGCATACAGAAGTTAATTATGAAAGAGATATTGAAAATTATTAATTCTGTTATTTTATGTAAGAAGCTATCACTTGAAATTAAATTAAGTGCCTTATCAAGGTGCTGAATATAAAGTTTTAATTTAATCTTTAAAACAGTTTATCTATAAGCATTTGACATGTGTTAAGTGCAGTTTGATTTTTTTTATAGTATAGTAATTATAGAAATGATGTGAAGGAACATTTTGACCAAAGTGCTGATGCCTAGCCCTTCATAACAATAAATACAAATACCACTTTCAGTTAACCATAAATCAATAGAGATCAACATTGTGAGCAATTCAATGTACGAATAATTTTGAATGCCTACTATTTGCAAAGCAATATTTGTCTTCTGGAAATAAAAGATAAAAATAACACATTTCAAGTCTTAATATATTTCAATTCAGGAGGAGGAATTAAACCAAATACACAAATATTTGTATCAATGAAGTCTGTAGTGTAAGAAAGAAGCAAGTCACTAAGGGTTTTTTTATTATTTATTATTTATTTATTTATTAATTTTTGGATTCAAACAACTCTATTTATTTATTTTTTTAAAATATTTTTTATTGTTACTTATATCTTTTACATTTTGTATTCCCCTTGGGTAACCCACCACCAATTCACCCCTGATCCTTCTCCATGGTCCCTTGTGTCCTTTTCTACTCCATTTTGTGCCCTTATCCTGCCCCTCCCCTCACCCCCCCAAGTGTCTCCACTATTTGGTTTCCCTATAGTCCTGTTATAAGTGAAACCATTCGATATTTTTCTCTTTCTTTTCTGGCTTGTTTCGCTGAGTATGATCCCCTCTAATTCCATCCATGTCGCTGCGAATTGCATGTGTTTATCTTCTTTGAATGCTGAATAGTATTCCATTGTGTATATGTACCACATCTTCTTGAGCCAGTCATCTATTTTTGGACATCTGGGCTGTTTTCATACCTTTGCTATTGTGAACAGTGCTACAATGAACATACGGGTGCTGTATCCTTTTGGATTAGTGTTTTTGTGTCCTTTGGATAGATTCCCAAATGTGGTATTGCTGGGTCGTATGAAAGCTCCATGTTGAGCAGTTTGAGGAATCGCCATACAGCTTTCCATAGTGGTTGGACCAGTTCACATTCCCACCAGCATTGTAGAAGAGTTCCTTTTTTTCCACATCCTTTCCAGCATTTGTTATTGCCTATATTTGTAATGTGTGCCATCCTCACAGGTGTGAGGTGGTATCTCATTGTGGTTTTGATTTGTATTTCAGTAAGGGGTTTTTTAAAGGATGGAAAGGCTGTTCAGTGCTCTTCTTTTAAATCACATTCACTGTTGTTTTGGATCACAGCCTTCTATATACATTTTTTAATATTTTTATTTATTTATGCATACAAGAACTGGGGTATAGACCACAGGTGGTGGGTGCGTGAGTGTGTGAGAGGATTCACCAGATATAGAGTGGGGAGCAGAATAGGCAGATCCATCAAAATACACTGCTGAGGGGAGCATCAGGCAAGACGGGAGAGGTCTGCTGTGCCATGTGGGTTAGCTCCCTGGTAAGGATTGAACTCATGCAGCAGTGGCTGGCTATAGCTTGATAACGCTGAGACTTTAACCCCTCTGCCACCAGGGAGGCCCCTATATTTTTTTAATTGATGTACCGTTGGCTTACAATATTATATAAATTTCAGAATTACAGCTTCACATTTTGATAAATGATCATATCATATCATACCCACCACCAAAGTTCTAGTTACCATTCATTTATCTGCTTGATTCCCTCTGTCCATCTTCCCCATAAGCACCATTCTGTTTTCAGAGTCTAGTTTCTTTTTCTTTTGTTTCGTCTTTTGCTTTGTTTCTTTATATTCCACATGTGAGTGAAATAATTTCATATTTGTCATTCAGTTTCTGATTTATTTTACTTAGCAAAATCACCTCAATGAGTGGCAATGTGTTTTTTTGTACATCTGAGTAGTGTTCTTTTGTGTACATATAACACATCCTTTTAATCCAATCATCTGTCCATGGATGTTTGAAATGCTGAATTGAACATTCTGGTGCTTCTATCTTTTCAAATTAGTATTTTTATAGTCACTGACTAGATACCTACAAATGGAATTTTTGGATCAGATGGTTTGTTCTATTTTTAATTTTTTGTTTTAAAAGCAAAGATAATCCTGCCTTCCTTCTAGAAATCAGGATTCTTTGAGGAGAAATTTTAGAGAAGTCTGCAATTCTCAAAGAATTTGAGAAAAATTACCTAGGTTTTCTTTTGTCCTTATATTCCTTTTGTAACTTGCTTTAAATCAAAAACCTTATTGTATACAATCTTAGTAAGAATTACATATCATGGTGCTGATTTCTTTTTCATAATAGAATATGCTGTCACGTTCTTCAAAACCAGTAATATAAGTACCTGTTTCTCATTTATGGATTGAAGATTTAGACTGATTATTGTTGATTGATTTCTTCATCTGTTGAGAATTGTTCCTGTTCACGTTTATTGCGAATCAAATGAAGGCAAACATGTAAACAAAGAAATCCAGGTCACTTTGTTTGTGAAACTGGTAAAGATGGAAACAAGATGTAATTTCAAATAGTTTTCCACAAGTCAGACATTTGATACTGGATAGAGAATTTTGAATTGTGGAGTACTTGTTTTCCCTCTGTTAGATAGCATCATAACTTTGATTAGCTCTGGTATGTAATTGGTGATTATCTTTAGCTGCCTTCAAAGACTGTGGTTTTGGCCTCCTTTCCCAGGAAGCCTGTAAAACTTAATCCTACTATCAAGATACATACATCAGGATAGCTTGAGACAAAAATACATATAACTCAAGCACAGAAGAACTTTCACCAAACCCTCTGGGTTTTTCTCAGGCTAAATAAGCAAACAAATCAGACATATTAATAAGGAAAAAAGGCAAATTTAATTGCATACCTATAGAGAATTTGCATGACCATGAATTGTAAAGTAATTGTAACAAATTGGGGATTTAGATCCTGAGCTATGAGCTATGGAATGGGATAGGAGCTGATACATCGAGGAAAGACAAGAGGGTCTCACACGACAGGAAGGAGATGACCATTTGACAAAACCTTGCCTCTCCATGCTTGTATTCCATAACATAGCCTTCTTCAATTAAAGTAAAAGGTTATTTCTGAAGATGACCTTAAATCTAGGTAAGATTATGGTAGCTGGGGCCTCCCTGGTGGTGCAGTCGGTTAAGCGCAGCACTATGAAGCTATCCAGAGCCACTGCAGCACCAGTTCGATACCCAGCCAGGGAGATTCCCACATGGCACAGCAGACCTCTCCTGACTCACCCGATGTTCCCCTCAGCAGTGTACTTTGGACAGTCTGCCTGTTCTTCTCTCTGCTCTGTCTCTGGTGAATCCTCTCACCACCCCACACCTCTGGCCTCCACCCCAGCTCCTGTATGCATAAATAAAGAAATCTTTAAAAAAATAAAATAAAATCTGGTGAGTAAAATGCAACCACTAAGAGTCTTTGGGGGAAATTCATTAAGTGTGAATGTAATCATTCAAGCCTCATTGCCTAAGAATTTCAACCAGGAGAAGAAAAAAATCTTGAATACAGATACTAGGAATGTGTCATGTCATAATAGATTATCAGTGATAGAATTCAAATAAACATGAATCTGATATTCTACAATTTAACTAATAGGTGAATTGTTCATATTAACTTTTCACCCACATAAAAATTGAGCAGTATATTCCTTTTAGGCAACGTATTTTCGAAGTTTAGTTTCTTGATCACTCAGAGAGTGGCAACCAAAGTCGTTAATTTATCCAGACTGAGCTCAACCAATATCATGCTGATCCGTTTTCAGCTTGATGTCCTGTGAGGTGTATCACATTTGGCATCTCTTGAACTCACAGAAAAATTGCTTGGAGTAAAATACACAAACAAACCATCCAAATAAAATGATCTTTAAAGGATGCAAAAACAAAGCTCCACCACTAAACTCCATATCACGTTTTGATCAAGTCCACACGTCAAATAGAGTGCAGTTGTCTCCTGACAAAACATAAATCAATTCAAACAAACCTAAGGAGCCAAACACATATGAAAGGTGAGAAATATCCCATGTGCCAGTCAAGTTTGCAGGTCCAAGCAGATTCTGAGTCACTGTTCAGGAGAATGACTCCATCCCCTTTGATGCTGAAAGCTCTGTGAAAGGTAGAAAAGTATAAAATCCCGCCTGATGATTCCTGAAAAAAGAAGATCTACAGGAGACCAGGCTGAATTATGCAAGTGTCCATGGTTAAATGATGACACTTCTGTGAACTACCTATGCTTGAGATAAGACTAAAAATGAAACAAACACAATGAATGTTAAGCTAATTCTTATTTCTCAAGGTCCAATAACAGTGGTTTTTTTTTTTTTTTTTTGTAGTTACCCCAAAAACTCTTGTTCAGAGATCCTGCCTGTATTCAGCTTGACTGGCACAAATATAAAGTGTATATTGTCCAGGTATTCTTAGGCGCAATCCTTCTGCAGAACGTAGAAAGAGGGACACGTATAGAAGGGGAGGGGCCGGGGACTTGCCACATGCATTAGCCGCGGGACTGGAGCGGGAACCATCTAGTGAATGGACAGGGGAAGGGCAGGCAGCATAAGCGTAGAATGCCTGCTTGCATGCACCCCCCGAAACCACAGGGAAGCCCAAGTGGGCTTAAAATTGCATTTTCCACTTCACCTCAGCCTAGATGTCCCGCAATAGTTTTACTCTGAACCAGTGAAGACCTTCAGAACTTTAGCAGTGAGACTGGGGCCCCACCCCTCCATCCAGTAACTAGGAGGAAAAAAAAAGTCTATGCACATTCCAGAGCAAGATAACACTGATGTTACTAGTTCAGATCCTTTCCTCAAGTTGGATGCCTTTTGATTCTAAAACTTGTACTATCTTACTTAACCAAGAAGATATTAAGGCCCAAGGGTCTGGTTCAATGAAACTGGTCAGAACCGGTTCAGGAGCCCATCCGAGAGACTCTGACAAACTAAGACTCTGACAAACTAACCCCTTCAAACTAAGCAAGTTTTGGTATCAGCTGCTGTAGTGCCAGCAGGGCACTAGCAAGTTTGCCTAAGATTCAGGCAGACGGCTCAAGCGAGCCCTGGAGCCCACGGTGGCTTTTTAGGCCTTTAATGATCTTTCTGCAGTGAGGCAACCAGGTACAGCACAGGCAAGGGGCGTCAGAGGGGTGAGGTGGGGGGCCAGAAGGCTAGCAGGCCTCCTAGTCCCCCCTGGAAACTCTTCACTTTGGGGCTCTCTGGCAACCTCTTGAGTCCTCTGCCGCTGCGACTTCTGCTTCTGCCGCCTCTGTTGAGGCTCTTGTCGCCTTTTGTGGTTTCTGTGACGCCGCCCTTATACCCTGAGCCTCCAGGCCCAAGTACTCCCACTCACGCATGCACACGCCACACTCCAGGTGTCGCCACGAGGCACCTGTGCGAGACCATAGGTGTCCACTATTAAATACAACAGCGGTAGGGCGGGAAATCCTCATGCCGCTTTCATTTACCCTACAGCTGCCTAATGACCCACGTTGAGATTCTCTCCTTTGAATCTCCCTGCACTCACTCTTGAGTGTGCACTCTCACCTACCATAAAGTTTCGTTTCTAACTTACCTCTACTGACTCCCACAAAAATTTTTCCATGCACCAAAATCCAGAACCCCCCAGGTCCCTCAGCATCGCAGGGCCCCATCACAGTCAGCAGTAATGATCCCATTAGAGTCATTTTGACTGGGCTAAGTGCAGCAAGAGGCAGACAAGGACTTCCTATTAAGTGCTTAAGGGTATCAGGTTCACATCTGGTACCTCTGAGTTGATAATGTGAGGGAGGAAGGGGGAGGAGGTATAAGGAGAAGAGAAAGTAGAATGTACACAATCTCTCGAACCTGATCTGACTGGGTGAAAAAGGAAGTTAGAGCTAGAATCCAGCCAGGGGGATGCCGGCCAGGAGCATGACCAGGGTAGGATGTAGTTCCCAAAGTCAAGTCTGAGAGCAGAGGGCAATAATCTGTGGAGCTGGCACCCAGAACCTGCTGTGGAGGCAGCATGCCAAGGGAAACTCCAATCAGAATGCCAAGATGAAGGCTGAGTGTAAGGTATGTTCTAAACCAGAACAGTACAGGAGAAGGGGAGCTGGAGATGCAATTTAGAAGCAAGGGGAAAGTGCATTATTTCAGGTGTCAAGGCAGAAATGTAATTACCCATGAGAGTTTTGACGTTGGAAACCTAAGCACTTTGCATCATCCCACTTCTCAAAAAGATATAGATGTAACCCAGACAGAAATGTTTAAAAAAATTAAAAAGAAAAAGAATAGGTGGTGGCGGCTTAATGATGGTAGTAAGGATAACAGAAGGAAACGTAGCACAAGCCTTCGTATTAGGGATAGAACTGTCTTTAGAAAAATACCTTAAAAACAATTGCGATACACAATCAATGAAAGTTGAAACCCTGAGAGGACAGAAACAAAACTATAGCTAGCCTGACTGATCTTTATTAGAAATGAATGGGAGGTACTCTCTGGCAGTGCAAGGGGATAAGTCTCAGTACTGTGAAGCTCTCTCCAGCCACTGTGTTCTGAGTTCGATCCCTAGCCAGGAAGCTTACCCACCTGGCCCACCAGACCTCTCCTGCGTCGCCCGCTGCTCCCCTCAGCAGTGTACTACAGTAAGTTGATCTGCTTGTTCTGCTCCCCACTTAGTCTCTGGTGAATCTCTCACCACCAACACCTCTGGACGACTCCCCAGCTTGTATGCATAAATAACTAAATATTAAAAAAAAAAAGATTATGGTAGCTGTTTTCCTAATGTCCGCAGGCCTAGATAGAACTTAAGTCATCAAGGTGATATATATGTTGGAGAAAGTCTCATCTATACATCTTGGAAAAAGCCTCTATGAACATTTTTTAGAGGTGTATTTTGTGTCAGATACCATGCTAAACATGGCATAAATTAAAATAAAAACACACTCTGTGCCTTCAATGCACTGGTGGTTGGGTGGGGAAGATAGATCAGCAAAGACCATGTGATGAGTTCATGAAATGGAAAAGCACAAGATGTTGAGGAAGTACAATGTAGGTACGTTTCACTTGATCTGAAGGGCAGATACTTGTAGAGTAGATGCAGTCTGCCTTGAATTTTGAGGGATGCACGGGAGAGTGAAGAGCAAAGAGTTAAACACAGTGGATAATTCTAGAAGAACAAAAAGTACAGGGCCCAAGCAGCCCAGTACAGCATGTAAGTAAGACGGGACATTTGGGGAATCAGAAGTAGTAAAATGAGATAAATGACATAATGATCAGCGTGTCAAGGGAAAGGGAAAGGTATTGTCAGGGGCTAGATCTTTAAAGGCCTTGTAGGATTAGATAAGGGTTTAGATATCAGCAGTCTTGTCCTCTTTTCTGAGATAAAAATATTACTGACAACCTGCTTAACATTTATGTTTATATAGCTCAAAGGCAGACAAAAGTAAATGTGCCCCACTTTAACTATATAATTGATTATCCCTAGTAGATATTTCCTTCAGGATTCTTCTCTATGGTAAAGCCCCTTCATTCACCAGAATCTCATGCCAGAAAACCAAGAGGAGTCCTTGATACCTCTTTTAACTTCTACATGAAATCAGTCACCAAACTGTCACTTCTACTTTCTAAAAATACCTCAAACCTGTCCTTATCTCTTCACAATCTCTGCTTCCTTCTAATTCTATATCCCCAGATTTCCAGTTTTAACTAGCTCTTCCAATTGACTTTTACACAGAATCCACAAATAGCGTTAAAAACACACAAGAATAAAATTCTAATCACAGAGTGAAGAATTAAGGTATTCCTGCTGTTACTTACACACTGTCACTCTCCAATCCCTTTTTGGGGGGCTTCAGACACAATCACCTTTTAGATTATACGAAATAGCCAAGTCCCTTTCTGCTGTGGGATATTTAATCCCATTTGCTCTTTATGTCTCCACCCTCCATCTCTGACTGCTTAACTTATAGTTTGATCAAGTTTCAGCTTAAATATTGCTACCTCTTAGAGAACACCCATTGACAACTCTAAATAAAATAAATCTTTTCATGCATTATTTCGGAAATTTGAATATTTCCTTAATATTATTTCTCTCTACATAAATAATCATTTAGCTAATCATATATAAATTAAACTGTCATCAATTTAGGAAACCCCAGTGTATTACTCATTAACTGTTTTCCCTAGACCAAAGCAGAATGCCCACCTCAAAGTAGATGCTCAGCACATACATGTCACGAGAAAAATATTTGAATAAATACATTTCTGGAAAGCATTGATCATTTTTAAAATTTTGCTGCAAATTACTTTAGGGACTTGGGAGCACTTGTGCTAATGACTAGTCAAAGGTGTATTAGTGATCTTTAATAGAAAATACCTATGTAAGTTAATAGTTATTTCTTTATCTGAAATGATTACTAGAGAAAAATTTTTGAAAAATTAAAAACACTGCTGTAATATCAACAATTGTTTTCTCCTTTATCGTTTTACTCTTTTGCTTCTTTGCTTCTTCCTCTCCAGTCAATATGTTGAACTCATTAACAAATATTGATTGGGCAGCTGCAACGTTCTTGCATTGTGTAAGGCACAGGAATCAATGTGGCACACAAAAAAATAGAATTGTATTCCTCATTGATCTTTTCTCCCCTATTTTATTTCATCATCTCTAAAAGCTAATCATATCTCTTAATCTGAAGTATAATTGTCCTTTTTTTCCTTATTGCACTAGAATGAAGAGGTCATTATATAAGTACAGAAAACAATTTGGTTAACTTTAAGAATCTATGCAACTGTTGGTTTATGTTGTTGTTGTCATTGTTGTTGTTGTCATTGTTGTTGCAATTACTTTCCCTGCACAAAAAGTAGGCTTAACCCCCCAGAAATCTGTTACCACCTTATGAATTTACTGGCACATTTATTCAGTTCTCACTGTGCCCAGATATATACGACCGTCAGGTTTCCAGGTCTACTTACATATCCTATTTTCAAGGAACAAATACTCTTATAATTAACTCAGCAGTGAAAACATTTCCTCTTTTTGTATTTTAGACCTCCAATGTCACTTAGCAGTCATGAATATTACATAATACACTCTTATAAAAGATTTATATTCTTGGACTATTGATAAGAACTATAACAAGCACTACAGAGAAAGAATAAAATGTCATATATAGAGATGTCATCTTGAATGATTAGAGGAATTTCAATAAACAAGGACCACACATAAGTAGCAAAATTTAGCAACTATGTGGACAGATCTGTGGGCAACAATGTGCCGCATGTTATTACACCACAATGCATGAGTCTAAAAAATATTGTGATTAGACTAGTTAAGACAAATGAACTGCATTAAGTATATATTCCTCAGTGTCTGATGGAATACAGCCTTTGTAAGCTAAGGAATTTAGAGAAATAGTGTGCTTGAAATAGCCTGCTCAGTGTTTAAAATGTACACTAATAGAGTTAGTCCTTTGTGTTACTAGAAAATCCCTGTTAAAATGCAAACGCTCAGGGAAGAGGCAATGCCCAGAGCCATTAAGAGTCATTTATACATTAGCATAGATTAATGTATCCAATTATTCTACTGAGCAAACCACAGAGTGATGGTCTACACAGCAGCACTGAGAGGATGGCATAAGATTTGGAGAGGGGAGGGTAGTACTACCAGATAGAATAATTGCTACAGTAAAATTTTTGAAGGGAATTGAGACTTATAAACTAAAATTGAAGAATTATGTTTAATAGTGACTCGGAATTCCAAATATGGTAGAATAGAAAGGGAATTACTATGGATCAGATAGGAAATTTAATTCTGCCTTATACTTTCCCCTGATACTTTTTCCCCATATTTATCCTACAACACCCTCTTGTTTGTTTCAATCTAACTAGTTTTTCTTCTCTTCCTTAAATAGAGTAAGCAAGATTTTCCTTGTCTTCCAGCTTTTGTGTTTGGTAGATTGTGTTATTGTCTACCTGAAATAACTTCCCTCTCTTTTTACAAAACTAGTTCCTTTTAATCCTTTAGGTCTCAGCTTGCATATCACCTCCTCAGAGAGATTTCCTTTATTACCTTATCTAACTTAACTGCTCAACACACACACACACACACACACATGCACACACACACATACACACACACACACATGCACACACACACATACACACACACACGGAGGCAAGTTCATGCTTAACATACAGATTTATTCTCAACATCAATACATGGCTTGTTCCCATTATAATTTTCATCAAATTTTGCATTAAAACTTTGTTATTTGTCTGTTTCCCCATGTGGAAATGCAGCTTCCGTGATGGTGGATCATGTCTGCCCATGCATGACTTAGAGTCATGCATAGTTTACCCGAGATAATCAAAATGCTTGTTAAATAAGGCATAAGGATGTATGAACGACTGTGGTATCATTTTCCCTCCTGTTCCCCCATTTCCCTGAATCATGTTCCAAGATCATATAATTTTACATCCCTTGGCCCTCTCTTGTTTGATATAGCGAGCTAATCTCCACCCAGTCTAGTCCTTTTCCTGTTCCCAAACTGCATTGGCACAGTTGAACATGACCATGCTGCCTGGTCTCACTTTAAGTATATTATTGGATCTCAAATGGGTTTTGAATGATGCTGGCAGACACATTTAGGTCACTTTTCTACAACAAAGGGCCCCTCCCATTTTCAGACACTCCCTAATGACCTTGCTTATTACTTCACTGAGAAAAATGGAAGCAATCAGAAGATTTTGAATAAATTGCAGACTCCCATTCAAAGATACTTCCAAAGCTACCAACAACACTCCACCCATACAATCTCCTTATGTTATTGTTACAGGGCACCCTGATATAAAATGGGGTGTCTGTCTGTGGGTTCTCACCTATGCACTTGAAAGGCACTTATAGTAAGACTCAACTGCAGGTACACACAATAAAATTAATAAAGGTTTTATTTACAAAAGGGGAAGGAACAAGAAAAAGAATAAATTGGTGAATGCGTCCTACCAGTTCCGCTGAGCTGGACTCTCAATGGCGCACTGAAAAACCCGGCGATCCACCCAGTCCAGCCAACCCACATGTCTCATTATTTATCCAAGCATGGATGCTCAATTCCACTGTCAGTTCCCAGTATCTTCCTTTCGGTGATGATGGCATCATGGGATTATAGTCCTTGGATCTCTCTGGTCTTATGTGGGGGTGGGGTCTGTAAAAACCTATCTGCATTTTGTCCAGGCCATCCTTTCTCCCCAATATTATTACATAGATAAACTATATATGTTCTCATATAACCCAATAGCATAATTTGCATTCAGTAGTTTCCCCTTTCCTCTCTGGCTCAAGAATCTTGCTCAAAGAAATTTCTCCATGTTGTGAATTATTTGCCAACACCATAAGAATTTCACACCATATTATTTGACATAGACTCAATTTTAAAAATATATAAAGAACTCATACAGCTAAAAAAAAAAAAAAAAAAAACCAAATGAAAAAAATGGGCAAAAGACCTACATAGAGAGTTTTCCAAAGAAAATATGGAGATGACCCTCAGGCATGTGAAAAAAGTTTCAACATTACTTACTATAAAGGAAATTCAAATGAAAACCAAATGTGGTATCATCTGACTCCTATGAAAATTTCCTATATAAAAAGGACTGGAAATAACAAGCCAACCGTATGGAGAAAAAAGGAACTCTCATTCACAACTGGTAGGGTAGTGAACAAGTTGGTATAGTCTCTATGGAAAATGACATGGAAATTACTTATGAACTACAAATGGAAATACTATATGATTCAGCAATACTACTCCTGGAGATTTATCCAAGGCATATGAAAACATTAATTTGAAAAAGATATATGTATCCCTATGTTCCTAGCAGCATTATCCACAATAGCCATACATGAATCAACTTAAATGTCCATTAATGGATGACTGGATTAAGAAATTATGGTACATTTATACAGCGGAATATTGCTTAGCTATTAAAAAAGAAAGCTTGCCTTTTGCAACAATATGGATGGAACTCATGCTCATTATGCTAAGTCAAGTAAGTAAAACAGTGAAATACAATCATCAGATGGTTTCACTGTTGTAGAATATAAATGACCAAAGAAAACAAACTGGAAGTATACAACAAAAATACCTCTTATACTCTGTGAAAATATGGTGGTTACCAGAGGGGTATGAGAGGGGCTGGAAGAAAAGAGTAAAGGGGTCAATATGATAGTATTTTGGCAGTGCAGCTTCGGTGGTGGGTGAGTGTGTGTTTGTGTGTGTGTGTGTGTGTACACACACACACACACACACACACACACACACAGATGTCAGCTCTTCAGTCAATTCTAGCCTGGTTTTCAATCCAATCACTCCACTGAAATGTCTTTTATTAAGGTCACTTTGACTTAATAGTGGCTAATTCCATTGTCAGTTTTCATTCTATTTATTTTGATGTACCAGCAACCATTCAACAGGTTCTGCAACTCTCAGATTTCATCAACTGTTTTCACATGGTAACTGGATGCTACACTCTCTTGGTTTTTTTGTAATATCTGTAACAGGTTTTCTGACTCCTGACCTGATCCCTCTTCCTGGATATTGAAGTGTCCTTAAGACTCTGCTAGATCCTCTTAGTGTCCCTATTCATTTTTCCTTCCTTGGTGAGTTCCTCAGTGTGATAGCCTGAATTTATATGCTATAACTCAAAAATGTTTATCTCCCTCTCGTATTTCTCACCTAAATTCCAGAATTGTATATTTATCTCCCCACTCAACTCCATTTGGATGTCTAATAGACATCCTCAGTTACCCTTTAAAAGTGATTTCTGCTGCTTTTCACAGAAACAAAACAACAAAAAAACCTTCCATGTCTATGTACGGCCATCTCATGCTTCTGGGTGGTCATGCCTAAAGCTTTTGAATCTTCTTTATCTCTTTTTCCATACAACTGCCACAGAAAATCCTTTTTGGCTTTACTCTAAAAATATATCTGAAATCTGAAATCACTTCTATATCTACCATCTTGATATAAACCAGTAGAATATCCCAGCTGGATTATTCTAGTTTCTAAGCGACCTCCCTACTTATACTCCTGTCCTACTCTCCAGATTTTTCACAAGAGAAAAGAGTGATACTTAAAAAAAATTTAGATTATGTCATTCTGTTCAAAATCCTTCAGTAGTTGCCTTGTTCACATAGAGTAAAAGGCAGCTGGCAAAGGCTAATCAAGTCCTCCGGAATGATGCTTTGCCTCTCTGACTTTACCATTTCTTCCCATCCTCTCTCATTCATTTGATTTTCACCATACTAATTTCCTTGCTTTTTCTGGAATATGCCATATAATTTCTTTTCTTGGCCCCTTTACAGTTAATTATACCTTTCCTGAAACACTCTTCCCCAGGATACTCAAATAGCTAGTCTCATTACTTTCATCATTTTTTTCCCTTCATGTTTGTATGTGTCTTCTCAGTCAGGTTTATTCTGACCACTACCTGCACCCTGATTATATTCACTCCTGTCTACTTATTTTTTCCATAACATAACTTCTTACTTACTGTATCATTATATCTGTCTTCCTTCACTAGACCGTAAACTGTTTTGGGCACTGAAGTCTCTCAAGAATCTGAATCAGTGTGTGGTTCATAGAAGGTGATCAATAAATTAGATGAGTTAATGTCTAAAGTACTTACTGGTCCTTCAACCTTGAATAAATTAACATATATTGCTGACCTTTCCTCGTCTATAAAAATGAGGTGATGACACTGTTTCTCATTATTGTTCTGTGAGATAATGTAGATATAACTGCTTCAAACACTGTTCAGGACAGAATGAATATTGTGATTTCTTCAGTAGGAATCATAAAAATGATTCTGCCTCATTCTGGAAGATAAAAATGAAGACTAACAAAGAAAACTGTCAGGAAAAGACCACTTAGATGTTGCGCTCTTTTGAAGGCCTGAGAATTCATCCAGAGAGGATAACAAAATAACCGCAATGACGATTTATTAACTTAGAGTGATGTTACTGCCGCTGCACCTAGAATCACTCAAAGCACTTATGATTATGACCATTTTTTCCCATGACCAAACTACATAAAGGAGAGCAAATTATAATTACAAGTCACTGATTCAATTTACCATGTGATGTCTCTATCAAAAACCTGGACATGAACAGCATATCATCTCACAATGGCTGTCTCATGTGGGAATAGGAAAGTTGCCTCTTAGGCATTGAATCGGTCCAAAGGGAGTAAATAGAACTGAAAGTTTAATGATCAGGCTAAGAACACAGGACACATCAATCAGGACCACATGGTCTTCCACTGAACGCTGTAGCATTGAAGGCTATTTGGAGCATCTTCTTTGCTCCAGAATAGACTATGACTAAGGCCATTCCTGGAAAGAATTAAAATAACATATGCTGTTTACTGAGAATTCATGCTAAACCAGTCCCCTTGTGAATTAGGTAGTTACAGTTTGTACATGCTGTTGTCATCTTATTTCTGCTGAGTTCTGTGAATTAGAGGTAATTTCAATTCTCTCAGGTTGCTTTGCCTGCCTATCAACATTTTGGCACATGTCCATTCATTCTTTAATAAATAATTAATAAACACCTAATGTGTGCTAAGCACTGTTCTTAGAGATTTTATTCAGCCATTAACAGAACAAAGACTTTTCCCTCATGGAGATTGCATTTCAGTGATGGAGACAGACAGTGAGTGTAAAATGTCCAGAGGTTAGTTTGAATCACATGTGACTTAAGTTTAATCATATATAATTATTTCACTTTCAGTCACTTTCATGTTTAATCAATTTCTTGCTACCTTACTTGATAGGGCTTCCAGAAATACTCCTCCCTCTTTAAGAAAAAGATTATGTAAAATTTTGAATATGAAATTAAATATGGTGTTTTGGAAGGGACCTCTGCATGTGAGTAGACCTGTATCTTTAGCTTCATTAGTGAGACAGTATATTGGTCTGTGAGATGCTCTCTTCCTCTTTCCCAGCTATACCTGATGTAAGAAGGAAACTGTCAAGTAAAGGAGGCAGTGGAGCAAGTGTGGTTACTTTGACAAATTTTACAAAAGTATTTGCCCTGTGCTCACATTTTTAGGTCACCTTCCAAACACAGGGACACTGCAATTCTAGACTACCATTTAGTGATTATATTCTTGCAGTACATTTGTGTTTGCATGTGAGTGCATTTGCTGGGTTGCGATATCTTACTAAGTCAATCTAAATTAATATCACTATTCCTTGTATATAGCTTGAGTTTTAAACAGCTAAAGACTAGTCCTACCACCTCATAGATGAAGCTCAAATGGATCTGGTTTTAAATACCATGTGATTCCCAGGTGAGTGACCCTGGGAAGGTGCCTGCATTCCTACCTTTGATTAGTTGAACTCCATTTCTTCACCTGAAAAGTGGAAATAATTGTCCTCACCACATAAGGTTGCTATGAGAATTAGTTGAGATAATATTGATAGAAGTGAAATGTTTATCATACAGACTGGTACTGTAATCATCCCATAAATCTCAGTACTATGTGCATTTAAATAAATCAATCTTACTAATAGATACTGCTGTTGGCGGTCATCAATAGGAAATGATTCCTGCTAAGTGTACTTAGAACCCCTAAGTTAGACCCCAGAATTCACAATGGGAAACTCCTTTTCCCCTCTGCTGTCCTTGGAATGTAAGTTCTTCCCACCAATCCCACCTTGGGAGCCATTTTCAGGAAAACAACCTTGAGAGGACATAGTGTTATTAAGACTATGGATGGTATAAGTGACTGGACTGTAAACTTTTAAGATTATGGCTGGTAGATATGGGGATCTGTTCATCTTAGGATCACCCAAGACCAGCCTCATATCTAAGTTCTAATGCATTTTAAAGCTGCCACCATCAGTCTGGCATGATTTGCCTCCTTCTTCAGGCTCTCCCTGCCCCGAAATAAGGGGGCAATTAGGAGCCAATAACTGCCAAGTTATTTGATAACATCAGTGCTATATAATTACTCTTTTGAGAACATTTTAAGATAGTACCTTGATCATCTAATGTTGACTATATTCAGTAACTGATTAAAATTATCTGTGGCCAACCTAAAGAACTAGAAACTTGTATCAATTCTGTCATTTCCTGCAGATATAGATATACTTGAGGAAAATAGTGTGCCTATAACAGAAACACATCTCAGCATTTCCTTTGCTTATTCAATGATTATAAGTGGGCACTTAGGATGAAGTAAAAAGACTTGTTTTTCCAGTATTTCTGTTCTTCAGTAGTTTATTTTTAAGGACATACTAGTATTCTATTGGCTCCTAATGAGTACACTTACATAAAAAATGAGAGTAAGAAAAAATATTCTTACTGATATAACCTAAAAATTGGTTGATTGTTGAATGCAATTTGTAATATAAAATTATTTTAAGCATAAATTAAAGAGCTAACCAAATTTACATTTATATCCCCTAATTCATGCAGTTTTTAAAAATGGAAAGTTTCAAATATTCCTCTCAGGGAACCTCTAGAACTGTAATATACCTTCCAGTATTTTCAGGCTTTTAGTACTTATTTAAATCTGTTTTCCCAGTGTCTTATATTTAGAAATTTGGAGAACTGGAATATAAACCTGTATTTATTTGACCCCAAAATCAGAACTTTTAACTATTGCCTCCTAATTTATGACCTCCTTAAAGGGAATCTGTTCTTTGCTATGACTGATTATATTTAAATCTTTCAATTTAAATAGTGTAATTTTAATCACTATGTTGAGAGGATTCCTGGAGAAAAATAGGTCAATATTTTGAGATTTCACATAAAAGTTGTCCATATCAGCATGTATTTACTCAGTATGAAATGATGACATAACAAGAGACATTTAGAATATTTGGCTAGTCTGATTGATGTAAATATTAAAACTGAATATGTCATACATATATGTCCATGTTCTACAGTTACTTTTTTTGATGAAAGGCAGTCCTTTAGTGTACATTCTCACTAGGAGAAGGAGAGAGTGCTTTTAAAAGGATTGTCTTCTGGACTCAGCAATTTAAACTGGTGTGCATATGATTTATATAGGGAAAAGAAAACCAAACCAAATCTTCTTTCATACCTTTATGTTACATTAGATCCTGTTGAGAGAGAAGCTATATGATGAAAAGAGACTAAGATATCGGAAGCCTCGAGTTCAAATTACTCATGTCATCTTCCACAAATCATTGATCCAAAATGAGCCATGGTTTTCCTAAAAACAAAACAAAAAGCAACCTTGAAGTTAAAATTAAATATGTGCAAAATCAATTTGAAAACTGTCAATCACCACACTGATATGAGCAGCTATTTTTTATTAGAGACAGTTTTAATTTTTTTATCTTCCAATTTTTATTAGTCATGTGAAATGACAAGAATCAAAATTTTCCAGACATGCATTTGATCTATGAAGGTGATAGCTATTTGCCGGGTTATTTGGGGTTAGAATTATGTCAAATGTAGGAAAAAGTTGATTTATCTTCATGCTTACTTGGCTTTCTGAATATTTTACATGTAAAAAAAAATGTCTTCAGTCTTTTTTTATGTAGAAGCTAAGTAGTAACATTTTAAAAGTACGATACACATTTTTCAAAGATTTTATATGTCATTCATCTGGGAACAGTGAAACCTCCTTTACTCAGGACCAAGTTAACTAATTGAAACTTCTCAGTACTAATATATGGAACCATATCAAACCATGTAAGTATCAATATGTGTTTAGTGGTTTTACCTTAAATTGCCCTATAAAGCGATGCTTCATACATGTTAGCCTTCTTCCACCTATAGTAAGATTTCAAGTTGTGTATCTCATTTGGTCTACAGCTTAATCTCTAACCTCTCATTACTGTCATATTTATAAAGAATTGTCTACAATGCTATTTCCTTTTTCCAAACTCCCATTCACTCTTCAAACTAATTTGGCTTCGAAAACAAATGCTGATTGGAGGAAACACTAAGTCATCACCTTATTCTAAATACAAAAGACATCCACTAGTCCTCATTTTATTGAGCTTCTAAGGGGTAAACAATACTGTTAGTGATGTTATTAGTTTTTTTTTTTTTGAGGGGGGGAGGTTGTGCTTCTTTCTTCCTTTGCTTTCTTCAACATAATCTCCTGGTTTATTACTTTTTGTCAAGCAGTCCTCTGATTTTAAAAACTCATCATCCCATATCTGGCCATTACATCTAGACATACTTCAAAATTTATTCTTAGAATTGTGTCTCACTCTTGGCTTTCTTCCCAGACAATCTCACCCATTATTATGATGTTAATTATCATCAATATGCCTACGATGCCCGCTTTTATATGTTCTATATATATGAGAATCATTATGTTAGATTTCTTTTCTGACATCTAGACCTACACATCCAAATACTTGACAGTTCTATTTGGATGTCCTAACGTATCTCAAATTTGACCATTTCAGATTAAACTCATGATCTGACCTCTATTGAAATTGTTCCTCTTGCAATATTCTCTGTATCTACAATTGACACTGCTATCCATCTAGTAATTCAAACTCCAAAACTGCGAGTCATCCTTGACCCTTCTAACTCAACCCTCATGGTCAGACTATCATTGACCTACTGACCCTAACTCCTAAATATCTTTCAGACACATTTTCACTGTCGTAACTGCTACAGATTTTTTTCTTGAATTGCTGTAAAAGCTTTCTTTTGAAGTTAGCTCTATCCACAACAACCATCCTTAGTACATTCCTTATCCCCACCCTGAGGCAAAAAAAATTGTTTAAAAAATTATAATTACATAATTATCCATGGCTATGTTACCTTGCAATATTCCCTTCACTCATGAAACAATGACTAGTTTGGATTAGGAAGATAATACTGTAGTTTTATGTAGTGTAGTTTTATATAGTTATATTAGGAAAAAAAATAAAATATTGTATTATATATTTTTAAAATATAAATAGTATCGGATCATGTGCAATGTTCTATAACTTGTGTTTTTTGATCAAAAATATGTGTTGGAGAACTGGTAATGTCATCACATAGAGCAGCATGTCAGTCAATAGAGAACTTGTCAGTTCAGTACATAAAGAATTACCTCAACCTTAGTTAAAATACAGCATTTCATCTATTATAGTTCTTTTATATAAAATTTGAGCAGTTAATTATTGCCATTTCTAAATCATGGATAATTTTTAATCATTTCCTAAGGATGGGTAACATTTATTTCTAGTATTCCTCTTACATAAGTAATAATGTAATAAACATCCTCCTGGGGCACCTATAGGATATTTACCGATAAGTGCACTTAGTTATAAGGCGTATGAATTTTTCATTTTAATAAAAATTACAAAATTACCCTACGAGGAGAAGGGATACTTAATTCCCTGATAGGGTGTGATAGTGCTAATTTTTACAGCTTATCATGTTGAGACACAAAGGGAAACTGGGACACCAAGGATAACAAGAAGCAGGCTTATTGCACTGATGCTGGCTCAGTGGATTTGCATCCCAAGGTTGAGCCCCGTTTGTAAGAAGTCAGGAGCTTATATACACTTTTAGTTGGTACAAGGTTCTGGGTGAGTTTGCATTGGCAGCTGTCCATGGTCAGATATGACGATCACATACCAAGAAGTGAGTTGTATAGATGAATACCAAAAAGTAAGTAAGGGGTCAGTAGTCACGGCATTTTTCAGGTCCTTCTTGCTTTAGTCAAACACTTAATATTCACTTCGTAATTTTTTTTTTTTCCAAATGACTGAAATATCTATCACAATATGTCAAATATATCATGTATTTTGGTTATTTTAACCTGTTGTGAATGTGAACTATAGCATATAGAAGTATGTAAAAACTAAAAAGCACGTTTGCTGATTTATCACACCGTAACCGCTTGCATTATTACCAGTTGGCTAAGCAAGAGTACACAATCATCTCAGAAGCATCCTCAGGCCACTTGCTACTAACTGTATCCTCTAGAACCCTACCTTTCCCTTGCTTTTCTTAATAGTTTTAAAGCTAAGAAAGTATCCCTAAACATTTAATTTAGTTTTAACCATTTTTAATACTTGTACAAGTGAAACTATACTGACTGTATCATTCTGCAGTTAACCCAAAAGCTCTCTTGTGCCTTCCCCACTATAAGTAATCTCTCTTCAGATTTTATGAAATCACTTCAATTTGCTTTAGAAGGCAACAATCACTGTGATTAATGGTAAAATTGTTACCAGTTTATAAACAATAGTACCAGGATCAGTCTATTCAAATAGAATAGTTTCTTTCAAAGTCTTTACTTTGAATGGCCTTCTTCAGTAATTCAGGTCTCTTAAAACATGACTTTGTTGTGCATTATGCATATAAATACAGGCAGGAGATGTTCACTCTTAAAGAGGATTTGATATCTGGAAAAAGGGATAAATTGGGTGATTGTTTTGTGGAAGTGCCTGTCAGACAAAAAATAATGTGCACTTTCCCCCCCTTTATATGGCTTACTATTGACAGACTTTGAAGTTTATGTGATGGAAGTACTCCTAAAATATTTATAAAAGCAATAATGTGATAAGTATAAAGAAACTTCATGTAATTAATATTTTTTTCCAGAATTGTCTGGTTTTGATAGGTCACTTAACCTTTGGAAGCAGAGTTTCTTCACCTGAAAAATGTGGTTAATATCTATCTTATCAAATGCGGGATTGTGGTATGGACTGATAGAGATAATATATGTGATAACCTTCTAAATGATCAATATCCTGATTCAAAATTGTTCTAGTTTTTATAATCATGCCCTGTAAATATATGCAAACTTTTATTTACTTGTAAAATAATGATATAGAGATTTTAATAACATATAAATAAAACATATATTAAAATATAAATGAGCTTATATATGTCTATATACATACATTTATGTACACACACACACATTTATTTATTTTCCAGAGTATAAAAAATAAAACTAACAAAATGAGTGGGTTAATACCTAAAAAGAATAGTTACTATCATTTGTGTTTTTGTAAATTAAACTGAAATCTGAAAATATATTATTTTCCTTTATACCATTCAACTGTCCTAGAGTAAATTTTAAATAATATGATTCCATTATTCATCATTTCAGGTTAGAATACATCTCTGAAGGGGGTCACATAACGATATTACTTTTCCCATTTCAAAAACGCTGTAATCTTGATTTATAGAAACAAAGGCGGGGGATGGGGTACAGGAAGGAAAAGCAAAGAAGATCTGAAGGCAATAGGTATTTTCCAAGGCTTTGCAACCCAGTAAATTTTAAACAAATAGTCTTGACCTTTACACAAAAATGCTTAGTCCACAGTAATTTATATTTCTATGTCACACCATTTAAAAAAGAGAAATGAGAGTGTGTAAACATCTCTCTGTTAGGGTCTCTCCGAGGAAGATCTGATCTTGATCTCATTATTCCTTCTCCAAAGAGAAGACAGAACTTAAATCTACATACCTTTGTTTTCCCAACAAACACCATAATTGAGCTTACAGTTTCTTCCTCCGATTCCTGGCCTTAGCCTGCTATTTAAGATGACATGTAAGGTGACGTGGAGAGTTACTCAGTCATGCTGGATCTTTCCCATGTATACATGGATATATACATGTTATTATTAAATTTCTTTTGTCATTTCTCTTAAAAAAAGATAAATTAATATTGAAGAACCTTTAATTTTAATATTAACCCTTTTCAAAATTGATGTTACTCATAGCTAAACACTTTTTAATGCTGTCTTAGGGCCTGAATTTAGATGAGCACAACCAGTTACCTACTGGAGTTGTATCAAAGACATGAAAATACTCTTCTGACTCTGAATATCTTACCATCCATAGCTTAGAGAATCTTTGATTTAATATCAAAATATTGATGCCCTCAATTAAAAACTTAAGGCCTATTTAAAAAGTATATGAAATCTTTTGCACTCTAATAAATATTGCAAAGAAATAGCATTTAGAATGATTGTTCTGGAATTTCAGAAAGCAATTTTTTTTTCCTTTGAGTTGGTAGTGTCTCAAACAGTACCAGGCAAAGTTGAAACTAGAGCTGATACTGAAATAACTCTATCAATAGAGGGAAAGGAGTGTTTATGGAAGTTGAGTGGGGAGTGAAAGGAGATAAAGGATAGAATTCCTATAAGTGAAGCTAAATGTAAATTTCTTCAGTCATAGGAATACTTTTTTATGAGGATCATAATTCCTATTTACCTGATTCTAAATTCTCTCTACCAAAATCCTCCTTAATCTAATTTTTTTGAGATGCAATAAAATGAAAAGTAGGGTAAAGTTACTTATTTTAAAGTTTATAATTCCCTTCTGGGAGGACCCACCATGCTCACAAAGACCTACTCTGGCCCTATCTTCCATTCAGAAGGCAGAGGGACTTACCTGTACTTGTTTTATTACATTGCTGCCTGGTACCTTCGGTTGTGTAATGTGATCATTTCTTGCCTTTCTGCATCCTGTCCTTCTAGTCCTTGCCTATTATTCCTACTCAGCAGCAGCTTTATATTGAACACACTGAACTTGATCCAACCTACTAGTGATTTCATTCATCCAGAGGCTCTCCATCTCCTTCCCTGGATGTAATACTTTCTGTATTCAGCCATCAACTTAAATGTCTTCTGTTTAGAATCTTTCAATCCATTATCACTGTGATAAAATTGATAATTATCAATATATGCTATTTTATTTGGACACATATTTATTGTTTCATTGTCTATCACAGGAACAGCAATTTTTGTCTGCCTCCCTTAATGCTACATCTCCAGCATCCAGAATTGTATCTTGGGAACAGCTATTGTTTGGAGAACAATTATCTTCCCATGTTTCTCACCAAGTTGATAATGTGGACACTTTGGGACCACCTACAATTACCTCTTTGTTTTTCTATTTTACTTCCATAAAACTTAATCCCCGTCGAAAGCTCTGGTACATATGCATATGGGTGCATTTTCAAGCAAAAGATCTAAAGTTCTTCAATTAAATTGGCAGTGTACCCACAAATAGTGTAGAACCAATATATCCAACAGCTATTCTTCCTTTGTGAAACAAAAATACAGTCTAGGACTTTCATTGAAAATGTTGCCATTTTAGGGCCTCCCCGGTGGCACAGCGGTTAAGCGCTGCGCTGTGGAGCTGTTGGCAGCGGTGACGCGAGTTCGACGCCCGGCCGGGGAGAATCCCACATGGTGCGGCAGACCTCTCCTGCCTCGCCCGCTGCTCCCCTCAGCAGTGTATTTCTGATCCGCCTGTTCTGCTCCCCACTCTGTCTCTGGTGAAGCCTCTCACCACTCCACACCTCTGGCCTGTACCCCA